>JANJXV010001247.1:157500-160000 GCA_024803745.1 Megascapheus bottae | reverse complement strand
TTAGGGTTAGGGTTAGGGTTAGGGTTAGGGGAAGAGTAAGGTTTAGGGTTAAGGTTAGGGTTATGTTAGGGTAAGGGTAAGGGTTAGGGTTAGGTTTAGGGTTAGGTTTAGTGTAAGGGTAAGGGTTAAGTTTAGGGTTAGGGTTAAGTTTAGGGTTAGGGTTAGGGTTATGGTAAGGGTAAGGTTAGGGGTAGGGTTAAGGTTAGGGTTGTGGTTAGGGTTAGGGTTATGTTTAAGGTTAGGTTTAGGGTGAGGGTAAGGGTAAAAGTTAGGGTTATGTTTAGGGTTAGGGTTAGGGTAAGGGTTAGGGTTTGGGTTAGGGTTAGGTTTAGGTTTAGGGTTAGGTATAGGGTAAGGGTAAGTGTTAGGGTTAAAGTTTGGTTCATGGTTAGGTTTAGGGTAAAGATTAGGGTTAGGTTGAGGATAAGGATAAGTTTAGGGTTAAGGTTAGGGCTTGGGTTAGGTTTAAGGTTAAGGTTAGGGTAAGGATAAGGGTAAGGGTAAGTAAGGGTTATGTTTAGTTTTTTTGTGAAGTGTATGGTAAGGGTAAGGGTTAGAGTTAGGGTTAGGGTTAGGGTTTGGCTTAGGGTGAGGGTTAGGGTAAGGATAAGGGTTAGGGTTAAGTTTAGGGTTAGGGTTAGGTTTAGGGTTAGGGTTAGGGTTATGTTTAGGGTTGGGTTTTAAGGTTAGGGTTAGGTTTAGGTTTAGTGTTAGGGTTAGCGTTAGGGTAAGGGTAAGGGTTTGGGTTAGGGTTAGATTTAGGTTTGGTTAGGGTTAGAGTAAGGGTAAGGGTTAGGGTTAGGGTAAGGGAAACGTTTATGTTTAGGGTTAGGGTTAGGTTTAGGTTAAGAGTATGGGTTAGAGTTAGGGTTAGGTTTAGGGTTAGGGTAAAGGTAAGGGTTAGGGTTAGGATTAGGTTTAGGGTAAGGGTTAGTGTTAGGGTAGGGGTTAGGGTAAGGGTAAGGGTTAGGGTTAGGGTTAGGGTTAGGGTTAGTGTTAGGTTTAGGGTTAGGCTAAGGGTAAGGGTTAGGGTTAGGGTTAGGGTAAGGGTTAGAGTAAAAGTAAGGGTTAATGTTAGGGTTAGGGTTAGGTTTAGGGTTAGGATAAGTGTAAGGGTTAGGGTGAGGGTTAGAGTTAGGGTAAGGGTTAGGTTTAGGGTTCGGGTTAGGGTAGGTGTTAGGGTAAGTATAAGTGTTAGGGTTAGGGTTAGGATAAATGTAAAGGTTAGGGTTAGGGTTAGGGGTTAGGGTTAGCATTAGGGTTAGGGTTAGGGTAAGTGTTAGGGTTAGGGTTAGGTTTAGGGTTAGATTTAGGGTTAGGGTTCGGATAAGGGGAAGTGTTAGGTTTAGGTTAAGGGTTAAGGTTAGGGTTATGGTTAAGGTTAGGGTTAGGGTTAGGGTAAGGGTAAGGGTCAGGGTTAGGGTTAGGTTTAATGTAAGTGTTAGGGTTAGGGTTATTTTTAGAGTTAAGGTTAGGGTAAGGGTAAGTGATAGGGTTAAGGTTAAGTTTAGGTTTAGGGTTATGGTTAGGGTAAGCGTAAGGGTTAGGGTTAGGTTTAAGGTTATGGTAAGAGTAAGGGTTAGGTTTAGGGTTAGGGTTAGGTTTAGGGTTAGGGTTAGGGTAAGGATAATGTTTAGGGTTAAGGTTAGGGTTAGGGTTAGGTTTAGGGTTAAATTTAGGGTTAGGGTGAGGGTAAGGGTAAGGTTTAGTGTTAGGTTTCTTGTTAGGGTTATGGTAAGGGTAAGGGTCAGAGTTAGGGTTAGGTTTAGGTTTAGGGGTAGGGTTAGGTTTAGGGTTAGGTTTAGGTTTAGGGTAAGGGTTAGGGTTAGGTTTTGGGTAAGTGTACGGTTTAGGGTTAGGGTTAGGTTTTGTTATAGGGTAAGGGTAATGGTAAGGGTTAGGGTTAGAGTTAGGGTTAAGGTTTGGTTTACAGTTAGGCTAAGTGTAAGGGTTAGAGTTAGGGTTAGAGTTAGGGAAAGGGTTAGAGTTAGGGTTAGGGTAGGTGTTAGGGTAAGGATAAGTGTTAGGGTAAGGGTTAATGTTAGGATAAGTGTAAGGGTAAGGGTTAGGTTTAGGGGTTAGGGTTAGGGTTAGGTTTAGGGTTAGGGTAAGGGTTAGGTTAAGGGTAAGGCTTAGGGTTAGGGTTAAGGTTAGGGTTAGCGTTAGGGTTAGGGTTACGGTAAGGCTTAAGGTTAGGGTTAGGGTAAGGGTTAGGTTTAGGGTTAGGGTTAGGGTTAGGTTTACGGTTAGGTTTAGTGTTAGGGTTTAGGGTTAGTGTTAGGTTTAGGGTTAGTGTTAGGGTAAGGATAAGAGTTAGGGTTAGGGATAGGGTTAGGGTTCCGGTTAGGTTTAGGGTTAGGTTTAGTGTAAGGGTTAGGGTTAGGGTTAGGGTTATGGTTAAGGTTAGGGTTAGGGTTAGGGTAAGGGTAAGGGTTAGGGTTAGGCTTAGTGTTACGGTAAGTGTTAGGGTTAGGGTTAGGCTTAGAGTTAGGGTTAGGGT
>JANJXV010001247.1:150000-152500 GCA_024803745.1 Megascapheus bottae | reverse complement strand
GGATAAGGATAAGTTTAGGGTTAAGGTTAGGGCTTGGGTTAGGTTTAAGGTTAAGGTTAGGGTAAGGATAAGGGTAAGGGTAAGTAAGGGTTATGTTTAGTTTTTTTGTGAAGTTTATGGTAAGGGTAAGGGTTAGAGTTAGGGTTAGGGTTAGGGTTTGGCTTAGGGTGAGGGTTAGGGTAAGGATAAGGGTTAGGGTTAAGTTTAGGGTTAGGGTTAGGTTTAGGGTTAGGGTTAGGGTTATGTTTAGGGTTGGGTTTTAAGGTTAGGGTTAGGTTTAGGTTTAGTGTTAGGGTTAGCGTTAGGGTAAGGGTAAGGGTTTGGGTTAGGGTTAGATTTAGGTTTGGTTAGGGTTAGAGTAAGGGTAAGGGTTAGGGTTAGGGTAAGGGAAACGTTTATGTTTAGGGTTAGGGTTAGGTTTAGGTTAAGAGTATGGGTTAGAGTTAGGGTTAGGTTTAGGGTTAGGGTAAAGGTAAGGGTTAGGGTTAGGATTAGGTTTAGGGTAAGGGTTAGTGTTAGGGTAGGGGTTAGGGTAAGGGTAAGGGTTAGGGTTAGGGTTAGGGTTAGGGTTAGTGTTAGGTTTAGGGTTAGGCTAAGGGTAAGGGTTAGGGTTAGGGTTAGGGTAAGGGTTAGAGTAAAAGTAAGGGTTAATGTTAGGGTTAGGGTTAGGTTTAGGGTTAGGATAAGTGTAAGGGTTAGGGTGAGGGTTAGAGTTAGGGTAAGGGTTAGGTTTAGGGTTCGGGTTAGGGTAGGTGTTAGGGTAAGTATAAGTGTTAGGGTTAGAGTTAGGATAAATGTAAAGGTTAGGGTTAGGGTTAGGGGTTAGGGTTAGCATTAGGGTTAGGGTTAGGGTAAGTGTTAGGGTTAGGGTTAGGTTTAGGGTTAGATTTAGGGTTAGGGTTCGGATAAGGGGAAGTGTTAGGTTTAGGTTAAGGGTTAAGGTTAGGGTTATGGTTAAGGTTAGGGTTAGGGTTAGGGTAAGGGTAAGGGTCAGGGTTAGGGTTAGGTTTAATGTAAGTGTTAGGGTTAGGGTTATTTTTAGAGTTAAGGTTAGGGTAAGGGTAAGTGATAGGGTTAAGGTTAAGTTTAGGTTTAGGGTTATGGTTAGGGTAAGCGTAAGGGTTAGGGTTAGGTTTAAGGTTATGGTAAGAGTAAGGGTTAGGTTTAGGGTTAGGGTTAGGTTTAGGGTTAGGGTTAGGGTAAGGATAATGTTTAGGGTTAAGGTTAGGGTTAGGGTTAGGTTTAGGGTTAAATTTAGGGTTAGGGTGAGGGTAAGGGTAAGGTTTAGTGTTAGGTTTCTTGTTAGGGTTATGGTAAGGGTAAGGGTCAGAGTTAGGGTTAGGTTTAGGTTTAGGGGTAGGGTTAGGTTTAGGGTTAGGTTTAGGTTTAGGGTAAGGGTTAGGGTTAGGTTTTGGGTAAGTGTACGGTTTAGGGTTAGGGTTAGGTTTTGTTATAGGGTAAGGGTAATGGTAAGGGTTAGGGTTAGAGTTAGGGTTAAGGTTTGGTTTACAGTTAGGCTAAGTGTAAGGGTTAGAGTTAGGGTTAGAGTTAGGGAAAGGGTTAGAGTTAGGGTTAGGGTAGGTGTTAGGGTAAGGATAAGTGTTAGGGTAAGGGTTAATGTTAGGATAAGTGTAAGGGTAAGGGTTAGGTTTAGGGGTTAGGGTTAGGGTTAGGTTTAGGGTTAGGGTAAGGGTTAGGTTAAGGGTAAGGCTTAGGGTTAGGGTTAAGGTTAGGGTTAGCGTTAGGGTTAGGGTTACGGTAAGGCTTAAGGTTAGGGTTAGGGTAAGGGTTAGGTTTAGGGTTAGGGTTAGGGTTAGGTTTACGGTTAGGTTTAGTGTTAGGGTTTAGGGTTAGTGTTAGGTTTAGGGTTAGTGTTAGGGTAAGGATAAGAGTTAGGGTTAGGGATAGGGTTAGGGTTCCGGTTAGGTTTAGGGTTAGGTTTAGTGTAAGGGTTAGGGTTAGGGTTAGGGTTATGGTTAAGGTTAGGGTTAGGGTTAGGGTAAGGGTAAGGGTTAGGGTTAGGCTTAGTGTTACGGTAAGTGTTAGGGTTAGGGTTAGGCTTAGAGTTAGGGTTAGGGTAAGGGTAAGGGATAGGGTAAGGGTAAGTGTTAGGGTTAGGGTGAGGGTAAGGGTAAAGGTTAGGGTTAGGTTTATTGTTAGGGTTATGGTAAGGGTTAGGGTTAGGGTTAGGTAAGGGTAAGTGTTAGGGTTAGGGTTAGGGTTTGGGTTAAGTTTAGGGTTATGTTTAAGGTTAGGGTTAGGTTTAGGGTTAGGTTTAGGGTGAGGGTAAGGGTTAGAGTTAGGGTTAGGTTTAGGGTTAGGGAAAGGGTAAGGGTTAGGGTTAGGGTTAGGGTTAGAGTAAGGTTTAGGGTGAGGGTTCGGGCTAAGGTAAGTGTTAGGGTTAGGGTTAAGGTTAGGATTAAGGTTGGGTTATTGTAGGTGTAAGGGTTAGGTTTAGGGTTAGGGTGACGGTTAGGGTTAGGTGTTAGCGTTAGGGTTA
>JANJXV010001247.1:125000-145000 GCA_024803745.1 Megascapheus bottae | reverse complement strand
AGAGTTAGGGTTAGGTTTAGGGTTAGGGTAAAGGTAAGGGTTAGGGTTAGGATTAGGTTTAGGGTAAGGGTTAGTGTTAGGGTAGGGGTTAGGGTAAGGGTAAGGGTTAGGGTTAGGGTTAGGGTTAGGGTTAGTGTTAGGTTTAGGGTTAGGCTAAGGGTAAGGGTTAGGGTTAGGGTTAGGGTAAGGGTTAGAGTAAAAGTAAGGGTTAATGTTAGGGTTAGGGTTAGGTTTAGGGTTAGGGTTAGGGTAATTGTAAGTGTTAGGGTTAAAGTTAGGGTTAGGTTTAGAGTTAGGGTAAGGGTAATGGTTAGTGTTAGGTTTAGGGTTAGGGTTAGGGTAAGGGTAAGGGTTAAGTTTATGGTTAGGGTTAGGTTTAGGGTTGGGGTTAGGGTTAGGGTCAGGGTAAGGATAAGGGTTAGAGTTAAGGTTAGGTTTAGGGTTAGGGTAAAGGTAAGGGTTAGGGTTAGGATTAGGTTTAGGGTAAGGGTTAGTGTTAGGGTAGGGGTTAGGGTAAGGGTAAGGGTTAGGGTTAGGGTTAGGGTTAGGGTTAGTGTTAGGTTTAGGGTTAGGCTAAGGGTAAGGGTTAGGGTTAGGGTTAGGGTAAGGGTTAGAGTAAAAGTAAGGGTTAATGTTAGGGTTAGGGTTAGGTTTAGGGTTAGGGTTAGGGTAATTGAAAGTGTTAGGGTTAAAGTTAGGGTTAGGTTTAGAGTTAGGGTAAGGGTAAGGGTTAGTGTTAGGTTTAGGGTTAGGGTTAGGGTAAGGGTAAGGGTTAAGTTTATGGTTAGGGTTAGGTTTAGGGTTGGGGTTAGGGTTAGGGTCAGGGTAAGGATAAGGGTTAGAGTTAAGGTTAGGCTTAGGGTTAGGTTTAGGGTAAGGCTGTGTGTTAGGGTAAGGATTAGGGTTAGGGTTAGGGTTAAAGTAAGAGTAAGGGTAAGGTTTAGGTTTAGGTTTACGTTTACGGTAAGGGTTTGCATTAGGTTTAGGGTAAGGGTAAGGTTTAGGGTTAGGGTTAGGGTTAGAGTTAGGATTAGGGTTAGGGTTATGTTTTGGGTTAGGTTAAGGATAAGGTTTAGGGTAAAGTTTATGGTTTGGTTTAGGGTTAGGGTTAGGTTTAGGGTTAGGGTTAGGGTTAGGGTAAGGGTAAGGGTAACGATTAGGGTTAGGATTAGGGTTAGGGTAAGGGGAAGGGTTAGGGTTAGGGTTAGGGTTAGATTTAGGTTTAGGTTAGGGTAAGGGTAAGGGTTAGGGTTAGGGTTAGGGTAAGGTTTAGGGTTAGGGTAAGAGTTAGGGTTAGGGTTAGTGTTAGGGTTAGGGTTAGGGTTAGGGTTAGGGTTAGGGTAAGGGTTAGGTTTAGGGTTAGGGTTAGCATAAGTGTAAGTGTTAGGATTAGGGTTAGGGTTAGGGTAAGTGTTAGGGTAGGGGTCAGGGTGAGGGTTCGGTTTAGGGTTGGTGTTACTTTTAGGGTTAGGGTTAGGGGGAGGGTAAGGTTAAGAGTTATGATTAGGGTTAGGTTTAGTGTTGGTGTTAAGGTTAGGGTTAGTGTAAGGGTTAGGGCTATTGTTAGGGTAAGGTTTAGGGTTAGTTTAGGGTTACGGTTACAGTTAGGGTTAGGGTTAGGGTAAGGGTATGTGTTAAGGTTAGGTTTAGGGTTAGGTTTAGGGATAGGGTTAGGGTTAAGTTTAGGGTAAGGGTTAGGGTTAGGTTTCGGGTTAGTGTTAGGGTTAGGGTAAGGGTTAGGGTTAGGGTTATGGTTAGGGGAAGGGTTAGGGTTAGGGTTAGCGATACGGTTAGGGTATGGGTTAGGGTTAGGGGTTAGGGTTAGTGTTAGGGTAACGTTAAGGTTAGAGTTAGGGTTAGTGTTAGGGATAGTGTTAGGATAAGGGTTAGGGTTAGGGTTAGGGTTAGGGTAAGCGTTAGAGGTAGGGTTAGGGGTAGGGTTAGGGTTAGGGTAAGGGTTAGGGTTAGGGTTATTGTTAGGTTTAAGTTTAGGGTTAGGGTTGGAGTAAGGGTTAGGGTTAGGTTTAAGTTTAGGGTTAGGTTTAGGTTTAGGGTTAGGGTTAGGGTTAGGGTTAGGGTAAGGGTTAGTGTTATGTTTAAGGTTAGGGTTAGGGTAAGTGTTAGGGTTAGAGTTAGGCTTAGGGTTAGAGTTAGGGTAAGGGTAAGAGTTACGGTTAAGGTTAGGTTTAGGGTTAGTGTTAGGGTTAAGGTAAGTGTAAGGTTTAGGGTTAGGTTTAGGGTTATGGTAAGGGTAAGTGTAAGGTTTAGGGTTAGGTTTATGGTTATGGTAAGGGTAAGGGTTAGGTTTAGGGTTCAGGTTAGGTTCAGGGTTAGGGTTAGGGTAAGGATAAGGGTTAGGGTTAAGGTTAGGGTTAGGGTTAGGGTTAGGGTTAGGGTTAAGGTTAGGTTTAGGGTGAGCGTAAGGGTAAGGGTTAGGGTTAGGTTTATTGTTAGGGTTATGGTAAGGGTAAGGGTTAGAATTAGGGTTAGGGTTAGGTTTAGGGTTAGGGTTAGGGTTAGGTTTAGGGTAAGGGTAAGGGTTAGGGTTAAGTTTAGGGTTAGGGTTAGTTTTAGGTTTAGGGTTAGTGTTAGGGTAAGGGTAAGGACTAGGGTTAGGATTATGGTTAGGGTTAGGGTAATGGTTAGGGTTAAGGTTAGGGTTAGGTTTAGGGTTAGGGTTAGGGTAAGATCAAGGGTAAGTGTTAGGGCTAGGGTTAGGATTAGGGTTATTTTTAGGGTTACTGTTAGGGTTAGAGTTAGGGTTAGGGTAAGGGTATGCGTTAGGTTTAGGGTTAGGGTTAGGCTTAGTGTTAGGGTTAGCATTAGGGTAAGGGTAAGGGTTAGGGTTAGGGTTAGGGTTAAGTTTAGGGTAAGGGTTAGGGTTAGGATTAGGGTTAGGTTTAGAGTAAGGTTTAGGGTTAGATATAGGGTAAGTGTAAGGTATAGGGTTAGGTTTAGGGTTTGGGTTAGGTTAAGGGTAAGGCTTAGGGTTAGATTTAGGGTTAGGGTTAGGTTTAGGGTTAGGGTAAGTGTAAGGTTTAGGGTTAAAGTTAGAGTTAGGGTAAGTGTTAGAGTTAGGGTTAGGGTTAGGGTAGGTGTTAGGGTAAGGATAAGTGTTAGGGTTAGGGTTAGGGTTAGGGTAAGGGTAAGGTTTAGAGTTCGGGTTATGGGTTAGGGTTAGGGTTAGGGCTAGTGTTAGGTTTAGGGTTAGGGTTAGGGGAAGGGGAAGGTTTAGGGTTAGGTTAAGGTTTAAGGTAAGGGTTAGGGTTAGATTTATGTTTAGGTTAAGGGTTAGTGTTAGGGTTAGGGTTAGGGTAAGGGTTAGGGTTATGGGCTAGGTTTAGGGTTAGGGGAAGGGTTAGGTTTAGGGTTAGGGTTAGGGTAAAGTTTAGGGTTTTCTTTTGGCTTAGGGTAAGAGTATGTGTTAGGGTTAGCGTTAGGCTTATGGTTAGGCGTAGTGTTAGGTTAGCGTTAGGGTAAGGGTAAGGATTAGGGTAAGGGTTAGGGTTAGGGTTAGGGTTTGGTGTCAGGGTTAAGGTTAGGGGTAGGTTTAGGTTTAGGGTTAGGGTTAGGGTTACGGGTAGGGTTAGGGGTTAGGGTTAGTGTTAGGTTTAGTGTTAGGTTTAGGGTAAGGATAAGGGTTAGGTTTACGGTTAGGGTTAGGGTTAGGGTTAGGGTAAGGGTTAGGGTTAGGGTTAGAGTTAGGGAAAGTGTTAGGGTAAGGTTTAGGGTTAGGATTAGGGTAAGAGTATGGGTTAGGGTTACGGTTAAGGGTAGGGTAAGTGTTAGGATTAGGGTTAGGGTTAGGGTTTGGGTGAGGGTAAATATTAGGGTTAGGGTTAGGGTTAGGGTTAGGCGCTTGGGTTAGGGTTAGGATTATGGTTAGGTTTAGGGTTAGGGTTAGGGAAAGGTTAAGGGTTAGGGTTATGGTTAGTATTAGGGTAAGGATTAGGGTTAGGGTTGGGGTTAGGGAAGGGGTAGGGTTGGGGTTAGGGTTAGCGTTAAGGTTAGGGTTAGGGTTACGGTTAGGGTTAAGGGTTAGGGTTAGTGTTAGGTTTAGGCTTAGGGTCAGGGTAAGGATAAGAGTTAGGGTTAGGGATAGGGTTAGGATTCCGGTTAGGTTTAGGGTTAGGGTAAGTGTAAGGGTTAGGGTTAGAGTTAGGGTTAGGGTTAGGTTTAGGGTTAGGGTAAGTGTAAGTGTTTGGTTTAGGGTTAGGGTTAGGGTAAGGTTAAGGTTTAGGGATAGCGTTAGGGTTAAAGTTAGGGTTAGGGTTAGGGTTAGGGTTAGGGTTATGGTAAGGGTAAGGGTTAGGGTTATGGTTAGGGTTAGGGAAAGGGTAAGGGTTAGGTTTAGGTTAAGGATTGGGGTTAGGGTTAGGGTTAGGGTTAGGGTAAGGGTTAGGGTTAGGTTTAGGGTTATGATTAGGGTTAGGGTTAGGGTTAGTTTTAGGGTAAGGGTAAGGTTTAGTGTTAAGGTTAGGGTTAGGGTTAGGGTTAGGGTTACGATAAGGGTAAGGGTTAGGGTTAGGGTTAGGGTAAGGGTAAGGGTTAGGTATAGGGTTAAGCTTAGGTTTACGGTTAGGGTTAGGGTTGGGGTTAGGGAAAGGATAAGGGTTAGGGTTAAGGTTAGGTTTAGGGTTAGGGTTAGGGTTAGGCAAAGGATAAGGGTTAGGGTTAAGATTAGGTTTAGGGCTAGGGTTAGGGTTAGGGTTAGGGTTAATATTAGGGTAAGGTTTAGGGTTAAGGTTCGGGTTAGTGTTAGGGTTAGGGTAAGTGTTAGGGTTAGGGTTAGGGTTTAGGGTTAGTGTTAGGGTAAGGTTAAGGGTTAGGGTTATGGTTATGGATAGTGTTAGGATAAGTGTTAGGATTAGGGGTAGGGTTAGGGTTAGTGTAAGGGTTAGGGTTAGGGTTAGGGTCAGGGTTAGGATTAGGGTAAGGGTTAGGTTTAGGATTATTGTTAGGTTTAGTTTAGGGTTAGGGTTAGGGTAAGGGTTAGGATTAGGTTTAGGGTTATTGTTAGGGTTAGGGTAAGGGTTAGCATTAGGGTTAGGGTAAGGTTAAGGGTTAGGATTACGGTTAGGGTTAGTGTAAGGGTAAGGGTTAGGGTTAGGGTTAGGGTAAGTGTTAGGCGATAGGGTTAGCCTTAGGGTAAGGGTTAGGGTTAGTGGTAGGGTTAGAGTTATGTTAAGGGTTAGTGTTAGGGTAAGGGTTAGGTTAAGGGTAAGTGTTAGGATGAGGGTTAGGGTTAGCGTAAGGTTTAGTGTTTGGTTTAGTGTAAGGGTAAGGGTTAGGGTTAGGGTTATGTTTAGGTTTAGTGTTGGGGTTAACGTTAGGGCCAGGGTAAAGGTATGTGTTACGGTTAGGTATAGGGTTAGGTTTAGGGTTTGGGTTAGGGTAAGTTTTAGGTTTAGGGTAAGGGTTAGGGTTAGGGTTAGGGTTAGGGTTAGTGTTGGGGTTAACGTTAGGGCTAGGGTAAGGTTATGTGTTACGGTTAGGTTTAGGGATAGGTTAAGGATAAGGTTTAGTGTTACATTTAGGGTTAGGGTTAGGGAAAGGGTAAGGGTTAGGGATAGGGTTAGGGTTAGGGTACGGATTAGGGTTAGTGTTAGTGTTAGTATAAGGGTTAGAGTTAGGGTTAGGGTTAGCATTAAGGTTAGTGTTAGTGTTAGGGTAAGGGTAAGGGTTAGGGTTAGGATTAGGGTTAGGTTTAGGGTTAAGGTTAGGGTTAGGATTAGGGTAAGTGTAAGGGTTAGGTTAGTGTTAGGGTTAGGGTTAGGGTAAGGGTCAGGGTTAGGTTTAGGGTTATGTTTAGGGTAGGGTTAGGGTTTGGGTTAGGGTAAGGGTAAGGGTTTGTGTTAAGGTTAGGCTTAGGGTTAGGGTTAGGGTTACGATAAGGGTAAGGGTTAGGGTTAGGTTTAGGGTTAGGGTTAGGGTAAGGGTAAGGGTTAGGTTTAGGTTTATGCTTAGTTTAGGGTTAGGGTTAGGGTTAGGGTTAAGGAAAGGATAATGGTTAGGGTTAAGGTTAGGTTTAGGTTTAGGGTTAGGTTTAGGGTTAGGGTTAGGTTTAGGGAAAGGATAAGGGTTAGGGTTAAGGTTAGGTTTAGGGCTAGGGTTAGGGTTAGGGTTAGGGTTAACGTTAGGGTAAGGGTAAGGGTTAGGGTTAGGGTTAGTGTTAGGGTTAGGGTAAGGGTTAGGATTAGGGTTAGGGTTAGGGTTAGGGTTAGGGTAAGGTTTAGGGTTAGCGTTAGGGATAGGGTTAGGGTATGGGTTGGGGTTAGTTGTTAGGGTTAGTGTTAGGGTAAGTTTAAGGGTTAGGGTTAGGGTTAGGGTTAGGTATAGTGTTAGGATAAGGGTTAGTGTTAGGGTTAGGGTTAGGGTAAGGATTAGGGGTAGGGTCAGGTTTAGGGATAGTGTTAGGATAAAGGTTAGTGTTAGGGTTATTGTTAGGGTAAGGGTTAGGGCTAGGGTCAGGGTTAGGGTTAGGGTTAGGGTAAGGGTTAGGGTTAGGATTCTTGTTAGGTTTAGGGTTAGGGTTAGGTTTAGGGAAAGGGTTAGGGTTAGGGTTAAGGTTAGGGTTAGTTTAGGTTTAGGGTTAGGGTTAGGGTTAGGGTAAGGGTAGGGTTTAAGGTTAGGATTGGGGTTAGAGTAAGGGTAAGGGTTAGGGTTAGGGTTACGGTAATGGTTAGGTTTAGGGTTACGGTTGGGGTAAGGGTAAGGGTTAGGTTTAGGTTTAGGGTTAGGGTTAGGGTTAGGGTTAGGTTTAGTGTTGGGTTTAACGTTAGGGTTAGGGTTAGAGTTAGGGTTAGGGTAAGGGTATGTGTTAGGGTTAGGTTCAGGGTTAGGTTTAGGGTTTGGGTTAGAATAAGGGTAAGGGTTAGGGTTAGGGTTAGGGTTAGGGTTAGGTTTAGTGTTGCGGTTAACTTTAGGGTTAGGGTAAGGGTTAGGGTTAGGGTAAGGGTTAGGATTAGGTTTAGGGTTAGGGATAGGTTAAGGGTAAGGTTGAGTTTTACAGTTAGGGTTAGGGTTAGGGAAAGGGTAAGGGTTAGGGTTAGGGTTAGGGTTAGTGTAAGGATTAGGGTTAGTGTTAGTGTTAGGGTAAGGGTTAGAGTTAGGGTTAGGGTTAGCATTAATGTTAGTGTTAGGGTTAGGGTAAGGGTAAGGGTTAGGTTTAGGGTTACGGTTAGAGTTAAGGTTAGGATTAGGATTAGGGTAAGTGCAAGGGTTAGGTTAGTGTTACGGTTAGGGTAAGGGTAAGGGTTAGGGTTAGGGTTAGGGTTAGATTTAGTGTTGTGGTTAAGGTTAGGGTTAGGGTAAGGTTTAGGGTTAGGCTTAGGGTTAGGGTAAGTGTAAGGTTTTGGGTTAGGGTTAAGGTTAGGGTTAGGGTAAGGGTAAGGGTAAGGATTATTGTTAGGTTTAGGTTTAGGGTTAGAGTAATGTTAAGAGTTAGGGTTAGGGTTAGGGTTAGGGTAGGGTTTAGGGTAAGGGTAAGTGTTAGGTTTAGGGTTGGGTTAGGATAAGGGTAAGGGTTAGGGTTAGGGTTAGGGTTAGGATTAGAGGTTAGGGTTAGGGTTAGGGTTAGGGTAAGTGTTAGGGTTAGGCGTTAGTGTTAGGTTTAAGGTAAGGCTTAGGGTCAGTGTTATGGTTAGAGTTAGGGAAAGGGTTAGTGTTAGGTTTGGGGTTAGGGTAAGAGTTAGTGTTAGGGTTCGGTTTAGGTTAAGGGTAAGTGTTAGGGTTAGGGTTATGGTTAGGGTAAGAGTAAGGGTTAGGGTTAGGTTTAGGGGTAGGGTTAGGTTTAGGGTTAGGTTTAGGGTAAGGGTAAGGGTTAGGGTTAGGGTTAAGTTTGAGGTTAGGGTTAGTGTAAGGTTTAGTGTTAGGGTTAGGGTAAGGGTTAAGGTTAGGGTTAGTCTTAGGGTTGGGTTTTAAGGTTAGGTTTAGGGTTAGGGTAAGGGTAAGGCTTAGGATTAGGGTTAGGGTTAGGGTAAGGGTTGGGGTTAGGTTTAGGATTAGGGTTATTTTTAGGGTTACAGTTAGGGTTAGGGTTAGGGTTATGGTAAGGGCATGTGTTAGTGTTAGGGTTAGGGTTAGGGTTAGGCTTAGTTTTAGGGTTAGCGTTAGGGTAAGGGTAAGGGTTAGGGTTAGGGTTAGAGTTAGGTTTAAGATTAGGGTAAGGGTTAGGGTTAGGATTAGGGTTAGGTTTAGGGTAAGGGTTAGGGTTAGATATAGGGTAAGTGTAATGTTTAAGGTTAGGTTTAGGGTTTGGGTTAGGGTAAGTGTAAGGGTAAGGGTTAGGGTTAGAGTTAGGGTTAGGGTTAGGTTTAGGGTTAGGGTAAGTGTAAGGGTTAGGGTTAGGGTTAGAGTTAGGGTAAGGGTTAGGGTTAGGGTTAGGGTTAGGGTAAGTGTTAGGGTAAGGATAAGTGTTAGGGTTAGGGTTAGGGTTAGGATAAGGGTAAGGGTTAGGGTTAGGGTTAGGGGTTGGGGTTAGGGTTAGGGTTAGGGATAGGTTTAGGGTAAGGGTTAGGGTTAGGGTTAGGGTTAGGGTTAGTGTTAGCTTTAGGGTTAGGGTTAGGGTAAGTTGAAGGATTAGGTTTAGATTAAGGGTTAAGTTTAGGGGTAGGGTTAGGTGATGGTTAGGTTGAGGGTAAGGTTTTAGGTTAGGGTTAAGGTTAGGGTTAGGGTTAGGGAAAGGGTAAGGGTTAGGTTTAGGGTAAGAATTGGGGTTAGGGTTTCGGTTAGGGTAAGGGTGAGGGTTACGGTTAGGTTAGGGTTACCGTTAGAGTTAGGGGTTAGGGTTAGTGTTAGGTTTAGTGTTAGGGTTAGGGTAAGGATAAGAGTTAGGTTTAAAGTTAGGGTTAGGGTTAGGCTTAGGGTAAGGGTTATGGTTAGGGTTAGGGTTAGGGAAAGTGTAAGTGTTAGGGTTAGGGTTAGGGTCAGGGTAAGTTTTAGGGTAAGGGTTAGGGTTAGGGTTAGGATTAGGTAAGGGGATGGGTTAGGGTTACGTTTAGGGTTAGGGTTAGCGTTAGGGTAAGGGTAAGGGTTAGGGTTAGGGTTAGGGTTAGGTTTAGGGTTAGGGTAGGGTTAGGATAGGGTTAGGGTTAGGGTTAGGGTAAGGGGTAGATTTGGGGTTAAGGTTAGGGTTAGGGTAAGTGTTAGGGTTTGGGTTAGGTTTAGGGTTAGAGTTAGGGTAAGGTTAAGGGTTACGGTTAAGGTTAGGTTTAGGGTTAGGGTTAGGGTTAGGGTAAGTGTAAGGTTTAGGGTTAGGTTATGGTTATGGTAAGGGTAAGGGTTAGGTTTAGGGTAGGGTTAGTGTTAGGGTTAGGGTTAGGGTAAGGATAAGGGTTAGGGTTAAGGTTAGGGTTAGGGTTATGGTTAGCATTAAGGTTAGGGTTAGGGTGAGCGTAAGGGTAAGGGTAAGGGTTAGGGTTAGGTTTAGGGTTAAGGTAAGGGTAAGGGTTAGGGTCAGGTTTAGGGTTAGGTTTAGGGTTAGGGTTAGGGTTAGGTTTCGGGTAAGGGTAAGGGTTAGGGTTAAGTTTAGGGTTAGGGTTAGGTTTAGGTTTAGGGTTAGGGTTAGGGTAAGGGTAAGGGCTAGGGTTAGGATTAGGGTTAGGGTTAGGGTAATGGTTAGGATTAAGGTTAGGGTTAAGTTTAGGGTTAGGGTTAGGGTAAGATTAAGGGTAAGAGTTAGGGTTAGGGGTAGGCTCAGTTTTAGAGTTGGGTTTTAAGGTTAGGTTTAGATTTAGGGTAAGGGTAAGGGTTAGGATTAGGGTTAGGGTTAGGGTAAGGGGTAGAGTTAGGGTTAGGATTAGGGTTATTTTTAGGGTTACGGTTAGGGTTAGGGTTAGGGTTAGGGTTAGGGTAAGGGTATGTGTTAGGTTTAGGGTTAGGGTTAGGGTTAGGGATAGGGTTAGTGTTAGGTTTAGCGTTAGGGTAAGGCTAAGGTTTAGGGTTAGGGTTAGGGTAGGGGTTAGAGTGAGGGTAAGTGTTAGGGTTAGGTTTAGGGTTAGGGAAAGGGTAGGGGTTAGAGTAAGGGTAAGTGTTACGGTTAGGGTTAGGGTTAGGATAAGGGTAAGGGTTAGGGTTAAGGTTAGGGTTAGGGGTTAGGGTTAGGGTTAGGGTTAGGGTAAGGGTAAGGGGTAGAGTTAAGGTTAGGCTTATGGTTAGTGTTAGGGTTAGGGTTATTTTTAGGGTAAGGTTTAGGGTTAGGGTTAGGGTTAGGTTTAGGGTTAGGGTAAGGATAAGGGATAGTGTTAAGGTTAGGGTTACGGTTAGGTTAGGTTTAGGTTTAAGGTTAGGTATAGGGTAAGGACAAGGTTAAGGGTTAGGGTTAGGTTTAGGGTTAGGGTTAGGGTAAGGGTTAGGGTTAGGGTTAAGGTTAGGGTAAGGGTTAGGTGTTAGGGTAAGGGTTAGGGTTAGGGTTATGTATACGGTTAAGGTTAGGGTAAGGGTTAGGGTTAGGGTTAGGATGAGGTTTAGGGTTAGGGTTAGGTAAGGGTAAGTGTTAGGGTTAGGGTTAGGGTTAGGATTTGCGTTAAGTTTAGGATTATGGTTAAGGTTAGTGTTAGGGTTAGGTTTAGGGTTAGGTTTAGGGTGAGGGTAAGGGTTAGAGTTAGGGTTTTTTTTAGGGTTAGGGAAAGGGTAAGGGTTAGGGTTAAGGTTAGGGTTAGAGTAAGGTTTAGGGTGAGGGTTCGGGCTAAGGTAAGTGTTAGGGTTAGGGTTAGGGTTAGCATTAAGTTTACTGTTAGGGTAGGGGTAAAAGTTAGGTTTAGGGTTCGGGTGAAGGTTAGGGTTAGGTTTAGGGTTACGGTTAGGGTAAGGATAAGAGTTAGGTTTAGGGATAGGGTTAGGGTTCGGGTAAGGGTTAGGGTTAGTTGTAGGGTTAGGGTTACGGTAAGTGTAAGGGTTAGGGTTAAGGTTAGGGTTAGGGTAAGGGTTAGGGTAATGGTAAGGGTTAGGGTTAGGGTTAGGGTTACCTTTAGTGTTAGGTTTAGGGTTATGGTTAGGGTAAGGGCAAGGGTTAGGGTTAGGTTTAGGGTTAAGGTTAGGGTTAGGGTTAGAGGTAGGTTTAGTGTTAGGTTTAGGATGAGGGTAAGAGTTAGGGTTAGGGTTAGGGGTAGGGGTAGGGATAGGGTAAGGGTTAAGTTTAGGGTTAGGGTAAGCGTTAGGGTTACCGTTAGGGTTAGGGTTAGAGTTAGGTTTAGGGTTTGATTAAGGCTTAGGGTTAGGGTTAGCTTAAGATTAGGGTTAGGGTTAAGGTAAGGGTTAGGGCTAGGGTAAGGGTAAGGGTTAGGGTTAGGGTTAGGGTTAGGGTAATTATAAGGGTTAGAGTTAAGGTTAGGGTTAGGATTAGGGTTAGGGTTAGGTTTAAGGTTAGGGTTAAGGTGAGGGCAAGGGTAAGGGTTAGGGTTAGGTATAGGTTTAGGGTTAGGGTTAGGGTAAGGGTAAGGATAAGGGTTAGGGTTAGTGTTAGGGTTAGGGTTAGGTTTAGGGTTAGGGTAAGTGTAAGGGTTAGGGTTAGGGTTAGAGTTAGGGTAAGGTTTAGGGTTAGGGTTAGGGTTAGGGTAGGTGTTAGGGTAAGGATAAATGTTAGGGTTAGGGTTAGGGTTAGGATAAGGGTAAGGGTTAGGGTTAGGGTTAGGGGTTGGGGTTAGGGTTAGTGTTAGTGTTAGGTTTAGGGTTAGGGTTAGGGTAAGTTGAAGGGTTAGGGTTAAGTTAAGGGTTAAGTTTAGGGGTAGGGTTAGGTTATGGTTAGGTTGAGGGTAAGGTTTTAGGTTAGGGTTAAGGTTAGGGTTAGGGTTAGGGAAAGGGTAAGGGTTAGGTTTAGGGTAAGGATTGGGGTTAGGGTTTGGGTTAGGGTAAGGGTGAGGGTTACGGTTAGGGTTAGGGTTACGGTTAGGGTTAGGGGTTAGGGTTAGTGTTAGGTTTAGTGTTAGGGTTAGGGTAAGGATAAGAGTTAGGTTTACATTTAGGGTTAGGGTTAGGCTTAGGGTAAGGGTTATGGTTAGGGTTAGGTTTAGGGAAAGTGTAAGTGTTAGGGTTAGGGTTAGGGTCAGGGTAAGTTTTAGGGTAAGGGTTAGGGTTAGGGTTAGGATTAGGTAAGGGTATGGGTTAGGGTTACGGTTAGGGTTAGGGTTAGCGTTAGGGTAAGGGTAAGGGTTAGGGTTAGGGTTAGGGTTAGGTTTAGGGTTAGGGTAGGGTTAGGATAGGGTTAGGGTTAGGGTTAGGGTAAGGGTTAGAGTTGGGGTTAGGGTTAGGGTTAGGGTTACGGTTAGGGTTAAGGGTTAGTGTTATGGTTATGGTTAGGTTTAGGGTTAGGGTTAGGGTTAGGGTAAGTGTAAGGTTTAGGGTTAGGTTATGGTTATGGTAAGGGTATGGGTTAGGTTTAGGGTAGGGTTAGTGTTAGGGTTAGGGTTAGGGTAAGGATAAGGGTTAGGGTTAAGGTTAGGGTTAGGGTTAGGGTTAGCGTTAAGGTTAGGGTTAGGGTGAGCGTAAGGGTAAGGGTAAGGGTAAGGGTTAGGGTTAGGGTTAAGGTAAGGGTAAGGGTTAGGGTCAGGTTTAGGGTTAGGTTTAGGGTTAGGGTTAGGGTTAGGTTTAGGGTAAGGGTAAGGGTTAGGGTTAAGTTTAGGGTTAGGGTTAGGTTTAGGTTTAGTGTTAGGGTTAGGGTAAGGGTAATGGCTAGGGTTAGGTTTAGGGTTAGGGTTAGGGTAATGGTTAGGATTAAGGTTAGGGTTAAGTTTAGGGTTAGGGTTAGGGTGAGATTAAGGGTAAGAGTTAGGGTTAGGGGTAGGGTCAGTTTTAGAGTTGGGTTTTAAGGTTAGGTTTAGATTTAGGGTAAGGGTAAGGGTTAGGATTAGGGTTAGGGTTAGGGTAAGGGTTAGGGTTAGGGTTAGGATTAGGGTTATTTTTAGGGTTACGGTTAGGGTTAGGGTTAGGGTTAGGGTAAGGGTATGTGTTAGGTTTAGGGTTAGGGTTAGGGTTAGGGATTGGGTTAGTGTTAGGTTTAGCGTTAGGGTAAGGCTAAGGTTTAGGGTTAGGGTTAGGGTAGGGGTTAGTGTGAGGGTAAGTGTTAGGGTTAGGTTTAGGGTTAGGGAAAGAGTAGGGTTTAGAGTAAGGGTAAGTGTTAGGGTTAGGGTTAGGGTTACGATAAGGGTAAGGGTTAGGGTTAAGGTTAGGGTTAGGGGTTAGGGTTAGGGTTAGGGTTAGGGTAAGGGTAAGGGGTAGAGTTAAGTTTAGGCTATGGTTAGTGTTAGGGTTAGGGTTATTTTTAGGGTAAGGTTTAGGGTTAGGGTTAGGGTTAGGTTTAGGGTTAGGGTAAGGATAAGGGATAGTGTTAAGGTTAGGGTTAGGGTTAGGTTAGGCTTAGGTTTAAGGTTAGGTATAGGGTAAGGACAAGGTTAAGGGTTAGGGTTAGGATTAGGGTTAGGGTTAGGGTAAGGGTTAGGGTTAGGGTTAGGATGAGGTTTAGGGTTAGGGTTAGGTAAGGGTAAGTGTTAGGGTTAGGGTTAGGGTTAGGGTTAGGGTTAGAGGTAGGTTTAGTGTTAGGTTTAGGATGAGGGTAAGAGTTAGGGTTAGGGTTAGGGGTAGGGGTAGGGATAGGGTAAGGGTTAAGTTTAGGGTTAGGGTAAGCGTTAGGGTTACCGTTAGGGTTAGGGTTAGAGTTAGGTTTAGGGTTTGATTAAGGCTTAGGGTTAGGGTTAGCTTAAGATTAGGGTTAGGGTTAAGGTAAGGGTTAGGGCTAGGGTAAGGGTAAGGGTTAGGGTTAGGGTTAGGGTTAGGGTAATTATAAGGGTTAGAGTTAAGGTTAGGGTTAGGATTAGGGTTAGGGTTAGGTTTAAGGTTAGGGTTAAGGTGAGGGCAAGGGTAAGGGTTAGGGTTAGGTATAGGTTTAGGGTTAGGGTTAGGGTAAGGGTAAGGATAAGGGTTAGGGTTAGTGTTAGGGTTAGGGTTAGGTTTAGGGTTAGGGTAAGTGTAAGGGTTAGGGTTAGGGTTAGAGTTAGGGTAAGGTTTAGGGTTAGGGTTAGGGTTAGGGTAGGTGTTAGGGTAAGGATAAATGTTAGGGTTAGGGTTAGGGTTAGGATAAGGGTAAGGGTTAGGGTTAGGGTTAGGGGTTGGGGTTAGGGTTAGTGTTAGTGTTAGGTTTAGGGTTAGGGTTAGGGTAAGTTGAAGGGTTAGGGTTAAGTTAAGGGTTAAGTTTAGGGGTAGGGTTAGGTTATGGTTAGGTTGAGGGTAAGGTTTTAGGTTAGGGTTAAGGTTAGGGTTAGGGTTAGGGAAAGGGTAAGGGTTAGGTTTAGGGTAAGGATTGGGGTTAGGGTTTGGGTTAGGGTAAGGGTGAGGGTTACGGTTAGGGTTAGGGTTACGGTTAGGGTTAGGGGTTAGGGTTAGTGTTAGGTTTAGTGTTAGGGTTAGGGTAAGGATAAGAGTTAGGTTTACATTTAGGGTTAGGGTTAGGCTTAGGGTAAGGGTTATGGTTAGGGTTAGGTTTAGGGAAAGTGTAAGTGTTAGGGTTAGGGTTAGGGTCAGGGTAAGTTTTAGGGTAAGGGTTAGGGTTAGGGTTAGGATTAGGTAAGGGTATGGGTTAGGGTTACGGTTAGGGTTAGGGTTAGCGTTAGGGTAAGGGTAAGGGTTAGGGTTAGGGTTAGGGTTAGGTTTAGGGTTAGGGTAGGGTTAGGATAGGGTTAGGGTTAGGGTTAGGGTAAGGGTTAGAGTTGGGGTTAGGGTTAGGGTTAGGGTTAGGGTTACGGTTAGGGTTAAGGGTTAGTGTTATGGTTAAGGTTAGGTTTAGGGTTAGGGTTAGGGTTAGGGTAAGTGTAAGGTTTAGGGTTAGGTTATGGTTATGGTAAGGGTATGGGTTAGGTTTAGGGTAGGGTTAGTGTTAGGGTTAGGGTTAGGGTAAGGATAAGGGTTAGGGTTAAGGTTAGGGTTAGGGTTAGGGTTAGCGTTAAGGTTAGGGTTAGGGTGAGCGTAAGGGTAAGGGTAAGGGTAAGGGTTAGGGTTAGGGTTAAGGTAAGGGTAAGGGTTAGGGTCAGGTTTAGGGTTAGGTTTAGGGTTAGGGTTAGGGTTAGGTTTAGGGTAAGGGTAAGGGTTAGGGTTAAGTTTAGGGTTAGGGTTAGGTTTAGGTTTAGTGTTAGGGTTAGGGTAAGGGTAAGGGCTAGGGTTAGGTTTAGGGTTAGGGTTAGGGTAATGGTTAGGATTAAGGTTAGGGTTAAGTTTAGGGTTAGGGTTAGGGTGAGATTAAGGGTAAGAGTTAGGGTTAGGGGTAGGGTCAGTTTTAGAGTTGGGTTTTAAGGTTAGGTTTAGATTTAGGGTAAGGGTAAGGGTTAGGATTAGGGTTAGGGTTAGGGTAAGGGTTAGGGTTAGGGTTAGGATTAGGGTTATTTTTAGGGTTACGGTTAGGGTTAGGGTTAGGGTTAGGGTAAGGGTATGTGTTAGGTTTAGGGTTAGGGTTAGGGTTAGGGATTGGGTTAGTGTTAGGTTTAGCGTTAGGGTAAGGCTAAGGTTTAGGGTTAGGGTTAGGGTAGGGGTTAGTGTGAGGGTAAGTGTTAGGGTTAGGTTTAGGGTTAGGGAAAGAGTAGGGTTTAGAGTAAGGGTAAGTGTTAGGGTTAGGGTTAGGGTTACGATAAGGGTAAGGGTTAGGGTTAAGGTTAGGGTTAGGGGTTAGGGTTAGGGTTAGGGTTAGGGTAAGGGTAAGGGGTAGAGTTAAGTTTAGGCTATGGTTAGTGTTAGGGTTAGGGTTATTTTTAGGGTAAGGTTTAGGGTTAGGGTTAGGGTTAGGTTTAGGGTTAGGGTAAGGATAAGGGATAGTGTTAAGGTTAGGGTTAGGGTTAGGTTAGGCTTAGGTTTAAGGTTAGGTATAGGGTAAGGACAAGGTTAAGGGTTAGGGTTAGGATTAGGGTTAGGGTTAGGGTAAGGGTTAGGGTTAGGGTTAGGATGAGGTTTAGGGTTAGGGTTAGGTAAGGGTAAGTGTTGGGGTTAGTGTTAGGGTTAGGGTTTGGGTTAAGTTTAGGGTTATGGTTAAGGTTAGTGTTAGGGTTAGGGTTAGGGTTAGGTTTAGGGTGAGGGTAAGGGTTAAGGTGAGGGCAAGGGTAAGGCTTAGGATTAGGTTTAAGGTTAGGATTAGGGTTAGGGTAAGGGTAAGGATTAGGTTTAGGGTTAGGGTAAGGGTTAGGGTTAGGGTTAGGGTTAGGGTTAGGGTAGGGGTTAGGGTAAGGGTATGGGTTAGGCTTAGGGTGAGGGTTAGTGTAAAGGTAAGGGTTAGTGTTAGGCTTAGAGTTAGGGTTAGGGTAAGGGTTAGGGTTATGGTTAGGGTTAGGGTAATTGTAAGGGTTAGGGTTAGGATTAAGGTTAGGTCTTAGGGTAAGGGTCAGGTTTAGGGTTAGGTATACGGTTAAGGTTAGGGTAAGGCTTAGGGTTAGGGTTAGGGGTACGTTTTGAGTTAGGTTTAGGGTAAGGGTAAGGATTAGGGTTAGGGTTAGTGTTAAGGTTAGGGTTAGGGTTAGGGAAAGGGTAAGGGTTAGGGTTAGGGTTAGGGTTAGGGTTAGGGTAAGGATTAGGGTTAGGGTTAGGGCTAAGGTAAGGGTTAGGGTTAGGGTTAGGGTTAGCATTAAAGTTAGGGATAGGGTAGAGGTAAGGGTTAGGGTTAGGGTTTTGTTTAGGGTTATTGTTAGGGTTAAGGTAGGATTAGGGTGAGGGTAAGGGTAAGGTTTAGGGTTA
Organism: Megascapheus bottae; assembly: GCA_024803745.1. NCBI lineage: Eukaryota > Metazoa > Chordata > Mammalia > Rodentia > Geomyidae > Megascapheus > Megascapheus bottae. Next base: position 128,296 of record JANJXV010001247.1, on the reverse strand, counting down.
GGTTTAGGGTTAGGGTTAGGGTAAGGGTAAGGGTAAGGTTTAGGTTTAGGGTTAGGGTAATGGTTAGGGTTAAGGTTAGGGTTAGGTTTAGTGTTAGGTTTAAGGTTAGGGTTATGGTTAGGGTTGGGGTGAGGGTAAGGGTTAGGGTTAGGATTAGGGTTACGGTTAGGCTAAGGGTTAGGGTTAGGGTTAGGGTTAGGGTTAGGGTTAGGTTTAGGGTTAGGGTAAGGGTAAGCGTTAATGTTAGGGTTAGGGTTAGGTTTAGGGTTGGGGTTAAGGTTAGGGTTAGGTTTAGGGTAAGGCTAAGTGTTAGGGTTAGGTTTATGGTAAGGGTTAGGTTTAGGGTGAGGGTTAGGGTTAGGTATAGGGTTACGGTTAGGTTAAGGTTAGGGTTAGGGTAAAGGTATGTGTTAGGATTAGGTTTTGGTTTAGGTTTAGTTTAGGGTAAGGGTAAGGGTTAGGGTTAGGGTTAGGTTTAGTGTTGGGGTTAAGGTTAGGGTTAGGGTAAGGTTTAGGGAGGGGGTTAGGGTTAGGTTAAGGGTAAGGTTTAGGGTTAGTGTTAGGGATAGTGTAAAGGTTAGGGTTAGGGTTATGGTTAGGGTAAGGGTTAGGTTTAGGGTTAGGTTTAGGGTAAGGGTAAGGGTTTGAGTTAGGGTTAGGGTTAGGGTAATGGGTAAGGTTAGGGTTAGGGTTAGCATTAAGTTTAGAGTTAGGGTTAGGGTAAGAGTAAGGGTTAGGGTTAGGGTTAGGGTTACGGTTAGGGTTAGGGGTTAGGGTTAGTGTGAGTTTTAGGCTTAGGGTTATGGTAAGGATAAGAGTTAGGGTTAGGGATAGGGTTAGGTTTCTGGTTAGGTTTTGGGTTAGGATTAGGGTAAGGGTTAGGTTTAGGGTTAGGGTTAAATTTAGGGTTAGGGATAGGGTAAGGGTAAGGGTTAGGGTTAGGGTTAGGGTTTGGGTTAGGGTAAGTGTTAGGGTTAGGGTTAGGGTTAGGGTTAGGGTAAGGGTTAGGGTTAGGGTTAGGGTAAGGGTAAGGGTTAGGGTTAGGGTTAGGGTAAGTGTAAGGGTTAGTGTTAGGTTTAGGGTTATGGTAAAGATAAGGATTTGGTTTAGAGTTAGGGTTAGGTTTAGGGTTAGCGTTAGGGTAAGGATAAGGTTTAGGGTTAAGGTTAGGGTTTGGGTTAGTTTTAAGGTTAAGTTTAGGGTAAGGATGAGGGTAAGGGTAAGGGTTATGTTTAGGTTTTTTGTTAAGGTTATGGTAAGGGTAACAGTTAGAGTTAGTGTTAGGGTTAGGTTTAGTGTTAGGGTTAGCGTTAGGGTAAGGGTAAGGGTTAGGGTTAGGGTTAGATTTAGGTTTGGTTAGGGTTAGAGTAAGGGTAAGGGTTAGGGTTAGTGTAAGGGTAAGGTTTATGGTTAGGGTTAGGGTTAGGTTTAGGTTGAGTATGAGTTAGGGTTAGGGTTAGGTTTAGGGTTAGGGTAAAGGTAAGGGTTAGGGTTAGGATTAGGTTTAGGGTAAGGGTTAGGGTTAGGGTTAGGGTAGGGGTTAGGGTAAGGGTAAGGGTTAGGGTTAGGGTTAGGGTTAGTGTTAGGTTTAGGGTTAGGGTAAGGGTAAGGGTTAGGGTTAGGGTTAGGGTAAGGGTTAGAGTAAAGGTAAGGGTTAATGTTAGGGTTAGGGTTATGTTTAGGGTTAGGGTTAGGGTTAGTGTAATTGCTAGCGTTAGGGTTACAGTTAGAGTTAGGTTTAGAGTTAGGGTAAGGGTAAGGGTTACTGTTAGGTTTAGGGTTAGGGTTAGGGTAAGGGTAAGGGTTAAGTTTAGGGTTAGTGTTAGGTTTAGGATTAGGGTTAGGGTTAGGGTCAGGGTAAGGATAAGGGTTAGAGTTAACGTTAGGCTTAGGGTTAGGTTTAGGGTAAGGGTGTGTGTTAGGGTTAGGGTTAGGTTTATGGTTAGCGTTAGCATAAGGGTAAGGATTAGGGTTATGTTTAGGGTTAAAGTAAGAGTAAGGGTTAGGGTTAGGTTTAGGTTTACTTTTAGGTTTACGTTAAGGCTTTGAGTTAGGTTTAGGGTAAGGGTAATGTTTAGGGTTAGGGTTAGGGTTAGGGTAAGGGTAAGGGTTAGAGTTAGGATTAGGGTTAGGGTTAGGATTTGGGTTAGGTTAAGGATAAGGTTTAGGGTAAAGTTTATGGTTAGGGTTAGGGTTAGGGTTAGGTTTAGGGTTAGGGTTAGGGTTAGGGTTAGCGTAAGGGTAACGATTAGGGTTAGGATTAGGGTTAGTTTTAGGGTAAGGTTTAGGGTTAGGTTTAGGGTTAGGGTTAGGTTTAGGTTTAGGTTAGGGTAAGGGTTAGTGTTAGGGTTAGGGTAAGGGTTAGGGTTAGGGTTAGGGTTAGGGTAAGAGTTAGGTTTAGGGTTAGTGTTAGGGTTAGGGTTAGGGTTAGGGTTAGGTTTAGGGTAAGGGTTAGGTTTAGGGTTAGGGTTAGAGTAAGTGTGTTAGGATTAGGGTTAGGGTTAGGGTAAGTGTTAGGGTAGGGGTTAGGTTGAGGGTTAGGTTTAGGGTTGGTGTTACGTTTAGGGTTAGGATTAGGGGGAGGGTAAGGTTAAGGGTTATGGTTAGGGTTAGGTTTAGTGTTGGGGTTAAGGTTCGGGTTAGTGTAAGGGTTAGGGTTATTGTTAGGGTTAGGTTTAGGGTTAGTTTAGGGTTACGGTTACAGTTAGGGTTAGGGTAAGGGTATGTGTTAAGGTTAGGTTTAGGGTTAGGTTTAGGGTTAGGGTTAGCGTTACGGTAAGGGTAAGGGTTAGGGTTAGGGATAGGTTAAGGTAAGGGTCAGGTTTAGGGTTAGGGTCAGGTTTAGGGTAAGAGTTAGGGTTAGGTTTAGGGTAAGGGTAAGGGTTAGGGTTAGGGTTAGGGTTAGGGTAAAGTTAAGGGTTAGGATTAGGGTTAGGGTTAGGGTTAGGTTTAGGGTTAGGTTTAGTGTATGGGTAAGGGTTAAGTTTAGGGTTAGGGTTAAGTTTAGGGTTAGGGTTAGGGTTATGGTAAGGGTAAGGATAGGGTTAGGGTTAAGGTTAGGGTTGTGGTTAGGGTTACGTTTAGGTTTAAGGTTAGGGTTAGGGTAAGGGTTAGGGTTAGGGTTTGGGTTAGGGTTAGGTTTAGGTTTAGGGTTAGGTATAGGGTAAGGGTAAGTGTTAGGGTTAAAGTTTGGTTTATGGTTAGGTTTAGGGTTAAGGTTAGGGTTAGGGTAAGGGTAAGGATTAGGTTTAGGATTAGGGTTAGGGTTAGGGTAAGTGTTAGGGTTAGGGTTAGGG
>JANJXV010001247.1:110000-117500 GCA_024803745.1 Megascapheus bottae | reverse complement strand
AGGGTAAGGGTTAGGGTTAGGGTTAGGGTTAGGGTTAGGGTAAGTGTTAGGGTTAGGGTTAGGGTTAGGGTTAGTTTAGGGTTACGGTTACAGTTAGGGTTAGGGTTAGGGTAAGGGTATGTGTTAAGGTTAGGTTTAGGGTTAGGTTTAGGGTTAGGGTTAGGTTTAGGGTAAGAGTTAGGGTTAGGTTTAGGGTAAGGGTAAGGTTTAGGGTTAGGGTTAGGGTTAGGTTTAGGGTAAGGGCAAGGGTTAGGGTTAGGGTTAGGGTTAGGGTAAGGTTAAGGCTTAGAATTAGGGTTAGGGTTAGGGTTAGGTTTAGGGTTAGGGTTAGGGTTAGGGGAAGAGTAAGGCTTGGGTTTGGGTTAGGGTTAGGGTTACGGTAAGGGTAAGGATAGGGTTAGGGTTCAGGTTAGGGTTGGAGTTAGGGTTAGGTTTAAGGTTAGGGTTAGGGTGAGGGTAAGGTAAAGGTTAGGGTTATGTTTAGGGTTAGGGTTAGGGTTAGGGTTAGGGTAAGGGTAAGTGTTAGGTTTAGGGTTTGGGTTAGGGTTAGGGTCAGAGTTAGGGTTAGGGTTTGGGTAAGGGTCAGGGTTAGGGTTAGGGTAAGCGTAATGGTTAGGTTTAGGATTAGGGTGAGGTGTTAGAGAAAGGGTTAGGGTTAGGGTTAGGTATATGGTTAAGGTTAGAGTAAGGGTTATGGTTACGGTTAGGGTTATGTTTAGGGTTAGGTTTAGGGTAAGTGTAAGGGTTAGGGTTAGGTTTAGGGTTATGGTAGGGTTAAGGTTAGGGTTAGGGTTAGGGTTAGGTTAGGTTTTAGGGTAAGGGTAAGGGTTAGAGTTAGGCTTAGGGTTAGGGTTAGGGAAAGGGTAAGGTTTAGGGTTAGGGTTAGGGTTAGGGTAAGGATTAGGATTAGATTTAGGCCTAAGGTAAGGGTTAGGGTTAGGGTTAGGGTTAGCATTAAGGTTATTCTTAGTTTAGGGGTAAGGTTTAAGGTTAGGGTTAGGGTTAAGGTTAGGGTTAGGCTTAGGGTAAGGATAAGAGTTAGGCTTAGGGATAGGGTTAGGATTCAGGTTAGGTTTAGGGTTAGGGTTAGGGTTATGGTAATGGTTAAGTTTAGGGTTAGGGTTAGGGTAAGGGTTAGGGTTAGGTTTAGCATTAGGGTAAGGGTTAGGGTTAGGGTTAGGGTTAGGGTTAGGTTTAGGGTTAGGGTTAGGTTTAGGGTTGGGGTAAGGGTAAGGGTTAGGGTTAGATTAGTGTTAGGGTTAGGGTAAGGATTAGGGTTAGGGTTAGGGTAAGCATAAGGGTTAGGGTTAGGGTTAGTGTTGGGTTTAGGGTTGGGGTTAACGTTAGGGTTAGGGTTAGGGTAAGGGTAAGTGTTAGGGTTAGGGTTAGGGTAAGGGTTAGGGTATGTGTTAGGGTTATGGATAGCGTTAGGATAAGGGTTAGGGTTAGGGTTAAGGTATGGGTAAGTGTTAGGGTTAGGGTTAGGTTTAGTGTAAGGGTAGGGTTCGGTTTAGGATAAGGGTAAGTGTTAGGGTTAGGGTTAGGGTCAGTGTTAGGGTTAGGGTTGGGGTTAGGGTTAGGGTTAGGGTTAGAATAAGGGTTAGCGTTTGGGTTAAGGTAAGTGTATGGGTTAGGGTTAGGGTTAGGGTTAGTGTTAGGATTAGGGTTAGGGTTAGGGTAAGGGTTAGGGTTAGGGTTAGGGTTAGGGTTAGGGTAAGTGTTAGGGTTAGGGTTAGGGTTAGGGTTAGTTTAGGGTTACGGTTACAGTTAGGGTTAGGGTTAGGGTAAGGGTATGTGTTAAGGTTAGTTTTAGGGTTAGGTTTAGGGTTAGGGTTAGGTTTAGGGTAAGAGTTAGGGTTAGGTTTAGGGTAAGGGTAAGGTTTAGGGTTAGGGTTAGGGTTAGGTTTAGGGTAAGGGCAAGGGTTAGGGTTAGGGTTAGGGTTAGGTTAAGTTTAAGGCTTAGAATTAGGGTTAGGGTTAGGGTTAGTTTAGGGTTAGGGTTAGGGTTAGGGGAAGAATAAGGCTTGGGTTTGGGTTAGGGTTAGGGTTACGGTAAGGGTAAGGATAGGGTTAGGGTTCAGGTTAGGGTTGGAGTTAGGGTTAGGTTTAAGGTTAGGGTTAGGGTAAGGATAAGGTAAACGTTAGGGTTATGTTTAGGGCTAGGGTTAGGGTTAGGGTTAGGGTTTGGGTTAGGTTTAGGTTTAGGTTTAGAGTTAGGGATAGGGTAAGTGTAAGGGTTAGGGTTAAAGTTTGGTTTATGGTTAGGTTTAGGGTTAGGGTTAGGGTTAGGGTAAGGGTAAGGATTAGTTTTAAGATTAGGGTTAGCGTTAGGGTAAGGGTTAGGGTTAGGTTAGGGTTAGGTTTAGGGTTAGGGTAAGGGTAAGGGTTGGATTAGGGTTAGGGTTAGGTTTAGTGTTGGGGTTAAGGTTAGGATTAGGGTAAGGTTTAGGATTAGGGTTAGAGTTAGGTTTAGGGTTAGGGTTACAGTTAGGGTTAGGGTTAGGGTTAGGGTAAGGGTATGTGTTAGGGTTAGGGTTAGTTTTAGGGTTAGTGTGAGGATAAGTGTAAGGGTTAGGGTTAGGGTTAAGGTAAGGGTATGGTTAGGGTTAGGGTTAGGTGTTAGGGTTAGGGTTAGGGTTAGGTTTAGGGTTAGGGTTAGGGTAAGGGTAAGGTTTAGGGTTAGGGTTAGGATTAGGTTTAGGGTTAGGGTTAGGGTTAGGTTTAGGTGTTAGGGTTAGGGTTAGGTTTAGGGTTAGGTTTAGGGTTAGGGTTAGGGTAAGGGTAAGGTTTAGGGTTAGGGTTAGGGTTAGGTTTAGGGTTAGTGTTAGGGTAAGGGTAAGGTTAGGGTTAGGGTTAGGGTTAGGGTTAAAGTTAGGGTTAGGGTTAAGGTTAGGGTTAGGGTTATGGTTATGGTTAGGTTTAGGGTTAGGGTTAAGGTAAGGGTAAGGGTTAGGGTTAGGGTTAGGGTTAGCGAAAGGGTAAGGTTAGGGTTAGGGTTAGGTTTAGGGTAAGGATTAGGTTTAGGGTTAGGGTTAGGGTAAGGGTTATGGTTAGGGTGAGAGTTAGCATTAAGTTTAGGCGTAGGGTAAGGGTAAGGGTTAGGGTTAGGGTAAGGGTTACGGTTTGGGTTAGGGTTAGGTTTAGGGTTAGGGAAAAGATTAGGGTTAGGGTTAATGTTAGGTTTAGGGTTAGGGTTAGTGTAAGGCTAAGGGTTAGGGTTACGGTTAGGGTTAAGGTCAGGGTAAGGGTTAGGGTTACGGTAAGGGTTAGGGTTAGGTTAAGGGCAAGGGTTAATGTTAGGTTTAGTGTAATGGTATGGTTTAGGGTTAGGGTTAGGGTTAGGGTTAGGTTTTGGGTAAGGGTAAGGGTTAGGGTTAGGGTTAGGTTTAGGGTTAGGGTAAAGGGTAAGGTTTAGGGTTAGAATTAGGTTTAGGGTTAGGGTAAGGGTTAGGGTTAGGGTTAGGTTTAGGTTTGGGGTTCGGGTAAGGGTAAGTGTTAGGGTTAGGGTTAGGGAAATGTTAGTGTTAGGGGTTAGGGTTAGTGTTACTGTTAGGTTAAGGGTTAGGGTTAGGTTTAGGGTTAGGATAAGTGTTAGGATTAGGGTTAGGGTTAGGTTAAGCGTATGTGTTAGTGTTAGTGTTAGGTATAGGATTAGGTTTAGGGTAATGTTTAGAGTTAGGGTTAGGGTTAGGTTTAGGGTTGGGGTTAAGGTTAAGGTTAGCGTTAGGGTAAGCTTAAGGGTTAGGGTAAGTGTAGGGTTAGGGATAGGGTTAGGGTAAGGGTATGGGTTAGGGTTAGGGTTAGGGGTTACTGTTAGGGTTAGGTTTAGTGTTAGGTTTAGGGTAAGGGTAAGGGATAGGGTTAGGAATAGGGTTAGGGTTAGAGTTAGGTTTAGGATTATGGTAAGTGTTGGGGTTAGGGTTAGGGTTAAGGTTAGGGTTAGGGTTAGGGTAAGGGTAAGGGTTAGGTTAGGGTTAGGATCAGGGTTAGGTTAGGGTTAGGGTTAGGGTTAGGGTTAGGGTTAGTGTGAGGATTAGGGTTAGGTTTAAGGTTAGGGTTAGGGTAAGGGTTAGGGTTAGGTTTAGGGTTATCGTTATGATAAGGGTAAGGCAGAGGGTTAGGGATAGGGTTAGGGTTAGGTTTAGGTTTAGGTTTAGGGTTAGGGTTAGGGTAAGGTTAAGGGTTAGGGTTAGGGTTAGGATTAGGGCTAGGGTTAAGGATAGGGATAGGGTTAGGGTAAGGGTAAGGGTTAGGTTTCGGTTAGGGTTAGGGTGAGGGTTAGGGTTAGGGTTAGGGTAAGAGTTAGGGTTAGGATTAGGGTTCGGGTTAGGTATATGGTTAAGGTTAGAGTAAGGGTTAGGGTTAGGGTAAGGATAAGGGTTAGTGTTAAGTTTAGGTAAGGGTAAGAGTAAGGGTTAGGTTTAGGGATAGGGTTAGAGTTAGGGTTAGGGATAGGGTAAGGGTAAGGGTTAGGGTTAGGGTTAGGGTTTGGGTTAGTTTAAGTGTTAGGGTTAGGGTTAGGTTTAGGGTTAGGGTAAGGGTAAAGGTTAGGGTTAAGGTTAGGTTTAGGGTTAGGATTAGGATTAGGGTTAGGGTAAGTGTAAGGGTTAGGTTTAGGTTTAGGGTTATGGTAAAGGTAAGGATTTGGTTTAGGGTTAGGATTAGGTTCAGGGTTAGGGTTAGGGTAAGGATAAGGGTTAGGGTTAAGGTTAGGGTGTGGGTTAGGTTTAAGGTTAAGGTTAGGGTTAGGGTGAGGGTAAGGGTAAGGGTAAGGGTTATGTTTAGGTTTTTTGTTAAGGTTATGGTAAGGGTAAAGGTTAGAGTTAGGGTTAGGTTTAGGTTTAGGGTTAGGCTTAGGGTGAGGGTTAGGGTAAGGATAAGGGTTAGGGTTAAAGTTAGGGTTAGGGTTAGGGTTAGGGTTAGGTTTAGTGTTGGGTTTTAAGATTAGGGTTAGGTTTAGATTTAGTGTTAGCGTTAGCGTTAGGGTAAGGGTAAGGGTTAGGGTTAGGGTTAGATTTAGGTTTGGTTAGGGTTAGAGTAAGGGTAAGGTTTAGGGTTAGGGTAAGGGTAAGGTATATGGTTAGGGTTAGGGCTAGGTTTAGGGTAAGAGTAAGGGTTAGGATTAGGGTTAGGTTTAGGGTTAGCATAAGGGTAAGGTTTAGGGTTAGGATTTGGTTAGGGTAAGGTTTAGGGTTAGGGTTAGGATAGGGGTTAGGGTAAGGGTAAGGGTTAGTGTTAGGGTTAGGGATAGGGTTAGTGTTAGGATTAGGGTTAGGGTAAGGGTAAGGGTTAGGGTTAGGGTTAGGGTAAGGGTCAGGGTTAGGGTTAGGGTAAGCGTAATGGTTAGGTTTAGGATTAGGGTTAGGTGTTAGAGTAAGGGTTAGTGTTAGGGTTAGGTATATGGTTAAGGTTAGAGTAAGGGTTATGGTTACGTTTAGGGTTATGTTTAGGGTTAGGTTTAGGGTAAGTGTAAGGGTTAGGGTTAGGTTTAGGGTTATGGTAGGGTTAAGGTTAGGGTTAGGGTTAGGGTTAGGGTTAGGTTTAGGTTAGGTTTTAGGGTAAGGGTAAGGGTTAGAGTTAGGCTTAGGATTAGGGTTAGGGAAAGGGTAAGGTTTAGGGTTAGGGTTAGGGTTAGGGTAAGGATTAGGATTAGATTTAGGCCTAAGGTAAGGGTTAGGGTTAGGGTTAGGGTTAGCATTAAGGTTATTATTAGTTTAGGGGTAAGGTTTAAGGTTAGGGTTAGGGTTAAGGTTAGGGTTAGGCTTAGGGTAAGGATAAGAGTTAGGCTTAGGGATAGGGTTAGGATTCAGGTTAGGTTTAGGGGTAGGGTTAGGGTAAGGGTTAGGGTTTGGTTTAGCATTAGGGTAAGGGTAAGGGTTAGAGTTATGGTTAGGGTTAAGGTAAGGGTAAGGGTTAGGTTTAGGGTTAGGTTTAGTTTTAGGGTTGGGTTTAGGGTTGGGGTCAACGTTAGGGTTAGGGTTAGGGTAAGGGTAAGTGTTAGGGTTAGGGTTAGGGTAAGGGTTAGGGTATGTGTTAAGGTTATGGATAGCGTTAGGGTAAGGGTTAGGGTTAGGGTTAAGGTATGGGTAAGTGTTAGGGTCAGTGTTAGGTTTAGGGTTGGGGTTAGGGTTAGGTTTAGGGTTAGGATAAGGGTTAGCATTTGGGTTAAGGTAAATGTATGGGTTAGGGTTAGGGTTAAGGTTAGTGTTAGGATTAGGGTTAGGGTTAGGGTAAGGGTTAGGGTTAGGATTAGGGTTAGGGTAAGTGTTAGGGTTAGGGTTAGGGTTAGGGTTAGTTTAGGGTTACGCTTACAGTTATGGTTAGGGTTAGGGTAAGGGTATGTGTTAAAGTTAGGTTTAGGGTTAGGTTTAGGGTTAGGGTTAGGTTTAGGGTAAGAGTTAGGGTTAGGTTTAGGGTAAGGGTAAGGTTTAGGGTTAGGGTTAGGGTTAGGTTTAGGGTAAGGGCTAGGGTTAGGGTTAGGTTTAGGGTTAGGGTAAGGTTAAGGCTTAGAATTAGGGTTATGGTTAGGGTTAGGTTTAGGGTTAGGGTTAGGGTTATGGTAAGGGTAAGGATAGGGTTAGGGTTCAGGTTAGGGTTAGAGTTAGGGTTAGGTTTAAGGTTAGGGTTAGGGTGAGGGTAAGGTAAAGGTTAGGGTTATGTTTAGGGTTAGGGTTAGGGTTAGGGTTAGGGTTTGGGTTAGGTTTAGGTTTAGGTTTAGAGTTAGGGATAGGGTAAGTGTAAGGGTTAGGGTTAAAGTTTGGTTTATGATTAGGTTTAGGGTTAGGGTTAGGTTTAGGGTAAGGGTAAGGATTAGTTTTAGGATTAGGGTTAGGGTTAGGGTAAGTGTTAGGGTTAGGGTTAGGGTTAGGTTTAGGGTTAGGGTAAGGGTAAGGGTTGGATTAGGGTTAGTGTTAGGTTTAGTGTTGGGGTTAAGGTTAGGGTTAGGGTAAGGTTTAGGATTAGGGTTAGAGTTAGGTTTAGGGTTAGGGTTACAGTTAGGGTTAGGGTTAGGGTTAGGGTAAGGGTATGTGTTAGGGTTAGGGTTAGGGTTCGTTTTAGGGTTAGCGTTAGGATAAGTGTAAGGGTTAGGGTTAGGGTTAAGGTAAGGATATGGTTAGGGTTAGGGTTAGGTGTTAGGGTTAGGGTTAGGGTTAGGTTTAGGGTTAGGGTTAGGGTAAGGGTAAGGTTTAGGGTTAGGGTTAGGATTAGGTTTAGAGGTAGGGTTAGGGTTAGGGTTAGGTGTTAGGGTTAGGGTTAGGGTTAGGGTTAGGTTTAGGGTTAGGTTAAGGTTTAGTGTTAGGGTTAGGTTTAGGGTTAGTGTTAGGGTAAGGGTAAGTTAGGGTTAGGGTTAGGGTTAAAGTTAGGGTTAGGGTTAAGGTTAGGGTTAGGGTTATGGTTATGGTTAGGTTTAGGGTTAGGGTTAAGGTAAGGGTAAGGGTTAGGGTTAGGTTTACGGTTAGCGAAAGGGTAAGGTTAGGGTTAGGGTTAGGTTTAGGGTAA
>JANJXV010001247.1:85000-102500 GCA_024803745.1 Megascapheus bottae | reverse complement strand
GGGTTAGGTTTAGGGGTAGGTTTAGGGTTACTGTTAGGGTTAGGGTAAGGGTAAGGGTTAGGGTTAGGGTTATGGTTAGGGTTAGCGTTAGGGTTAGGGTTAGGGTAAGGGTAAGGGTTAGGGTTAAGTTTAGGGTTAGGGTTAAGGTAAGGGTAAGGGTTAGGTTAGGGTTAGGATTAGGGTTAAGGTTAGGGTTAGCGTTAGTGTTAGGGTTAGGGTTAAGTTAGGGTTAGGGTTAGGGTAAGGGTTAGGGTTAGGGTAAGGTTTAGGGTTAGGGTTAGTGTTAGGTTTAGTGTTGGGGTTAAGGTTAGGGTTAGGGTAAGCATTTGTTTTAGGGTTACGGTTAAGGTAAGGGTAAGGGTTAGGGTTAGGGTTAGGGTTAGGGTTAGGGTTAGGGTTAGGTTTAGGGTAAGGGTTAGAGTTAGGTTTAGGGTAAGGGTAAGGTTTAGGGTTAGGGTTAGGTTTAAGGTTAGGGTAAGGGAAAGGGTTAGGGTTAGGGTTAGGTTTAGGGTTAGGTTTAGGTTTAGGGTAAGGATAAGGGTTAGAGTTAGGTTTAGTGTGACGGTTAGGGTTAGGGTAAGGGTAAGGGTTAGGGTTGGGTTGACGTAAGGGTAAGTGTTAGGGTTAGGGTTAGGTTTAGGATAAGGGTAAGTGTTAGTGTTAGGGTTAGGGTTAGAGTTAGGGTAAGGATTAGTGTTAGGGTTAGGGTTAGGTTTAGGGTTAGGCTTAGGGTAAGTGTAAGGGTTAGGGTTAGGTTTAGGTTTAGTGTTGGGGTTAAGGTTAGCGTTAGGGTTAGGGTTAGGGTTAGGGTTAGGATTAGGTTTAGGGTTATGTTTAGGGTTAGGGTGTAGGTTGGAGTAAGGGTATGTGTTAGGGTTAGGGTTAGGGTTAGGTTTAGCGTTAGGGTAAGGTTAAGGTTTAGGGGTAGGGTTAGGTTTAAGGTAAGGGTAAGGGTTGGAGTTAGGGTTAGGTTTAGTTGTTACGGTTAGGGTTAGGTTTAGGGTTAGGGTTAGGGTAAGGGTAAGGGATAGAGTTAGGGTTAGGGTTAGGGTTAGGTTTAGGGTTAGGGTTAGGGTAAGTGTAAGGGTTAGGGTTAGGGTTAGGGTTAAATTTAGGGTTAGGGTTAGGGTTAGGGTAAGGGTAAGGGTTAGATTAGGGTTAGGTTTAGGGTTAGGGTAAGTGTTAGGTTTAGGGTTAGGGTTAGGGATAGGGTTAGTGTTAGGGTTAGGGTAAGGGTTAGGGTTAGGGTTAGGTTTAGGGTTAGTTTTAGGGTTCGAGTTAGGGTTTGGGTAAGGGTAAGTGTTAGGTTTAATGTTTGGGTTAGGTTTAGGATTAGGGTTAGTGTTAGGGTTAGGGTTAGGGTAAGGGTTAGGGTTAGGGTTAGGGTTAGGTTTAGGGTTAGTTTTAGGGTTCGGGTTAGGGTTAGGGTAAGGGTAAGGGTTAGGTTTAATGTTTGGGTTAGGTTTAGGGTTAGGGTTAGTGTTAGGGTTAGGGAAAGGATAAGGGATAGGGTTAAGGTTAGGTTTAGGGTTACGGTTAGGGTAAGGGTAAGGATTAGCCTTAGCGTTAGGGTTAGGGTTAGCGTAAGGGTAAGGGTTAGGGTTAGGGTTTGGGTTAGGGTTAGGTTTAGGTTTAGGTTTAGGGTTAGAGTTAGAGTTAGGTTTAGGGTTAGGGTTAGGGTAAGGGTAAGGGATAGGGTTAAGGATAGGGTTTCGGTTAGGGTTAGGTTTAGGTTAGGGTTAGGATTAGTGTTAGGGTTAGGGTAAGGGTAAGGGTTAGGGTTAAGGTTACTGTTAGGGTAAGGGTTAGGGTAAGAGTAAGGGTTAGGGTTACATTTAGGGTTAGGCTTAGGGTAAGAGTAAGGGTTAGGGTTAGGTTTAGGGTTAGGGTTAGGGTTAGGGTAAGGGTAAGGGTTAGAGCTAAGGTTAGGTTTAGGGTTAGGGTTAGGGTTAAGGTTAGGTTTAGGGTTAGGGTAAGGTTAAGGGTTAGGGTTACTTTTAGGTTTAGGGTTAGGATAAGGTTAAGGGTTAGGTTTAGGGTTACGGTTTGCTTTACGGTTAGGGTAGGGGTTAGGGTTAGGGTTAGGGTAAGAGCAAGGATTAGGGTTAGGATTAGGGTTAGGGTTAGGGTAAGGGTTAGCGTTAGGGTTAGGTTTAGGGTTAGGTTTAGGGTTAGGGTTAGGGTTAGGGTTAGGGTAAGGATAAGTGTTAGTGTTAGGGTTAGTGTTAGGTTTAGTGTTGGGGTTAAGATTAGGGTTATTGTAAGGGTTAGGGTTAGGGTTACGGTTAAGATAAGGGTAAGGGGTAGGTTTAGGGTTAGGGTTAGGTTTACGGTAAGGTTAAGGTTTAGGTTTAGGGTTAGGTTTAGGGTTAGGGTAAGTGTAAGTGTTAGGGTTAGGGTAGTGTTAGGGTTAGAGTTATGGTTTATGGTTAGGGTTAGGTTTAGGGTTAGGGTTAGAATAAGGGTAAGGGTTCGGTTTGGGTTTAAGGTTAAGGTTAGTGTTAGGGTTAGGGTAAGGGTAAGGGTTAGGTTATGGTTAGGGTTAGGTTAGGGAAAGGGTTACGTTTAGAGTTAGGGTTAGGTTTAGGGGTAGAGTTAGGGTTAGGGTTAGGGTAAGGGTAAGGGTTAGGGTTAGGGTTAGTGTTAGGTTTAGTGTTGGGGTTAAGATTAGGGTTATTGTAAGGGTTAGGGTTAGGGTTACGGTTAAGTTAATGGTAAGGGTTAGGGTTAGGATTAGGGTTAGGTTTAGGGTTAGGGTAAGGGTTAGGGTTAGGATTAGGTATAGGGTAAGGGTAAGGGTTAGGGTTAGGTTTAAGGTAAGTGTAAGGGTTAGGGTTTGTGTTAGTGTTATGGTTAGGGTAAAGGTTAGGGTTAGGGTTAGGGTTAGGGTTAGGTTTAGGGTTAGGGTAAGGGTAAAGGTTAGGGTTAGGGTTAGGTTTAGGGTTAGGTTTAGGGTTAGGGTAAGGGTAAGGGTTAGGGTTAGGGTAGTGTTACGGTTAGGGTTAGGGTTTACGGTTAGGGTTAGGTTTAGGGTTAGGGTTAGGATAAGGGTAAGGGTTAGGTTTGGGTTTAAGGTTAAGGTTAGTGTTAGGGTTAGGGTAAGGGTAAGGGTTAGGGTTAGGGTTAGGGTTAGGGTAAGGGTGAGGGTTAGCGTTAGGTTTAGGGTTACGGTTAGGTTAGGGTTAGGGTTAGGGTTAGGATAAGGGTAAGGGTTAGGGTTAGGGTTAGTGGTTAGGATTAGGGTTAGGGTAAGGGTTAGGGTTAGGGTTAGGGGTTAGGATTAGGGTTAGAGTTAGGGTAAAGGTTAGGGTTGGGGGTTAGTGTTAGTGTTAAGGTTAGGTTAAGGGCTAGGTTTAGGATTAGGGTTAGGGTTAGGATAAGGGTTAGGGTTAGGGTTAGGATTAGGGTGAGGGTAAGGGTAAGGGTTAAGGTTAGGGTTAGGGATAAGTTTAGGGTTAGGGTTAGGGTAAGGGTAAGGGTTAGGTTAGGGTTAGGGTTAGGGTAATGGTTAGGGTTAGCGTTAGTGTTAGGTTTAGGTTTAGGGGTAAGGTTAGGGTTAGCATAAGGGTAAGGGTTAGGGTTAAGGTTAGATTTAGGGTTAGTATTAGGGTTAGGGTAATGGTAAGTGTTAGGGTTAGGTTTAGGGTTTGGGTTAGGGTAAGGGTAAGGGTTAGGTTCAGGGTTAGTGTTAGGTTTAGAGTTAGGGTTAGGGTTAGGTTTAGGGAAAGGATAGGGGTTAAGGCTAAAGTGAAGTTTAGGGTTAGGGTTAGGATTAAGATTAAGGTTAGGGTAAGGGTAAGGGTTAGGGTTACTTTTAGGTTTAGGGTAAGGGTTAGTGTTAGGGTTAGGGTTAGGGTTAGGGTTAGGGTTAGGTTTAGGGTTAGGGTATGGTTAGGGTTAGGGTAAGAGTAAGTGTTAGCGTTAGGATTATGGTTAGGGTTAGGGTAAGGTTTAGGATTAGGGTTAGGTTTAGGGTTAGGTTTAGGGTTAGGGTTAGGGTAAGGGTAAGGGTTAGGGTTACGGTTAGTGTTAGGTTTAGTGTTGGGGTTAAGGTTAGGGTTAGGGTAAGCATTTGGGTTAGGGTTACGGTTAAGGTAAGGGTAAGGGTTAGGGTTAGGGTTAGGTTTAGGGTAAGGGTTAGAGTTAGGTTTAGGGTAAGGGTAAGGTTTAGGGATAGGGTTAGGTTTAGGGTTAGGGTAAGGGTAAGGGTTAGGGTTAGGGTTAGGTTTAGGGTTAGGTTTAGGGTTAGGGTAAGGGTAAGGGTTAGAGTTATGGTTAGGGTGACGGTTAGGGTTAGGGTAAGGGTTAGGGTTAGGGTTACGGTTAAGGTAAGGGTAATGGTTAGGGTTAGGGTTAGGGTTAGGGTTAGGGTAAGGGTAAGGGTTAGGGTTATGGTTAGGTTTAGGAGTAGGTTTAGGGTTAGGTTAAGGGTAAGTGTTAGGGTTAGGGGTAGGGTTAGGGTTAGGGGTAGGGTTAGGGTTGGGTGAGGGTAAGGGTAAGGGTAAGGATTAGGTTTAGGGTTAGGATAAGGGTAAGGGTTAGTGTTAGGGTTATGGTTATGGTAAGGTTAAGGGTTAGGGTTAGGGTTAGGTTTAGGGTGGGGGTTAAGGTTAGGGTTAACGTTAGGGTAAGGGTTAGAGTTAGGGTAGGGTTAGGGTTTGGGTTATGGGTTACGGTTAGGGATAGGTTTAGGTTAGGGTTATGATAAGGGTAAGGGTTCGGGTTGGGTTTGGGGTTAAGGTTAGGTCTAGGGTTAGGGTAAGGGTAAGGGTAAGTATTAGGTTATGGTTAGGGTTAGGTTAGGGTAAGGGTTAGGTTTAGATTTAGGGTTAGGTTTAGGTTTAGGGTTAGTGTTAGTGTTAGGGTTAGGGTAAGGGTAATGGTTAGGTTTCAGGTTAGGGTTAGGTTTAGGGTTAAGGTTAGGGTTAGGGTTAGGTAAAGGGTAAGGGTTAGGATTAATGTTAGGTTTAGGGTTAGGTTTAGGTTTAGGGTTAGTTAGGGTTAGGGTAATGGTAAGGGTTAGGGTTAGGGTTAGGATTAGGGTTAAGGTTAGGGTTAGGGTTAGTGGTTAGGGTTAGGTTTAGGGTAAGGGTTAGGGTTAAGGTTACGGGTTAGGATTAGGGTTAGGATTAGGGTAAAGGTTAAGGTTGGGGGTTAGTTTTAGTGTTAAGGTTAGGTTAAGGGTTAGGTTTAGAATTAGGGTTAGGGTTAGGATAAGGGTTAGGGTTAGGGTTAGGATTAGGGTTAGGGTAAGGGTAAGTGTTAGGGTAAGGGTAAGAGTTAGGGTTAGGGTTAGGGTAAGGGTAAGGGTTAGGTTTATGGTTAGGGGTTATGTTTAGGGTTAGGTTTAGGGTTAGGGTTATGGTAAAGGTAAGACATAGGGTTAGGGATAGGGTTAGGGTTAGGGTTAAGTTTAGGGTTAGAAGTAGGGTAAGGGTAAGCGTTAGTGTAAGGTTTAGTGTTAGGGTTAAGGTTAGGGTTAGGGTTAGGGTTAGGGTAAGGGTAAAGATTAGGTTAGGGTTAGGGTTAGGGTTAAGGTTAGGGTTAGGGTTAGGGTAAGGGTTAGGGTTAGGTTTAGGGTAGGGTTACTGTAACGTTAAGGGTTAGGTTAGAGTTAGGGTAAGTGTTAGGGTTAGGGTTAGGGTAAGGGTAAGGGTAAGGATTAGGGTTAGGGTTGGGGTTAGGTTTAGGTGTAGGGTTAGGGTTAGGGTTAGGGTAAGGTTGAGGGTTAGGATAGGGTTAGGGTTAGGGTTAGGGTAAGTGTTAGGTTTAGGGTAAGGGTAAGCGTTAGGGTTAGGTTTAGGGTAGGGTTAGGGTAACGGTAAGGGTTAGGTTAGGGTTAGGGTTAGGGTTAAGGTTAGGGTTAGGGTTAGGGTAAGTGTAAGGGTTAGGTTAGGGTTAGGGTTAGGGTTAGGGTAAGGATTAGGGTTAGGGTTGGTGTTAGGTTTAGGTGTAGGGTTAGGATAAGGGTAAGGGTTAGGGTTAGGTTTAGGGTTAGGTTTAGGGTAAGGGTAAGGGTAAGGGTTAGGTTAGGGTTAGGGAAAGGATAAGGGTTAGGGTTAAGCTTAGGTTTAGGGCTAGGGTTAGGGTTAAGGTTAGGATTAGGGTTAGGGTTAGTATAAGGTTTAGGGTTTGGGTTAGGGTTAAGGTTAGGGTTAGGGTTAGGGTTAGGGTTAGGGTGAGGGTAAGTGTAAGGGTTAGGTTAGGGTTAGGGTTAGGGTTAAGGTTAGGGTTACGGTTAGGGTAAGGGTAAGGGTTAGGTTTAGGGTTAGGGTTAGGGTTAGTTTTAGGGTTAGGGTTAGGGTTAGGGTAAGGGTTAAGGTTAGGGTTAGTGTTAGGTTTAGGGTTAGGGTTAGGGTAAGGGTAAGGGTTAGGGTTAGGTTTAGGGTAGAGTTATGGTAACGGTAAGGGTTAGGTTAGGGTTAGGGTTAGGGTTAAGGTTAGGGTTAGGGTTAAGGTTAGGGTAAGGGTTAGGTTAGGGTTAGGGTTAGGGTTAGGGTAAGGATTAGGGTTAGGGTTGGGGTTAGGTTTAGGGTTAGGGTTAGGGTTAGGGGAAAGGAAAGGTTAGGGTTAGGGTTAGGTTTAGGATTAGGTTTAGGGTTAGGCTAAGGGTAAGTGTTAGGTTTAGGGTTAGGGATAGGGTTAGGGTAAGGGTTAGGGTTTAGGGTTAGGGTTGTGTGAGGGTAAGCGTTAGGGTAAGGGTTAGGTTTAGCGTTAGGATAAGGGTAAGGGTTAGGGTTAGGGTTATGGTTAGGGTAAGGGTTAGGGTTAGGGTTAGGTTTAGGGTTGGGGTTAAGGTTAGCGTTAACGTTAGGGTAAGGGTAAGGGTTAGGGTTAGGGTAGGGTTAGGGTTAGGGTTAGGGGATACGGTTAGGGATAGGTTTAGGGTTAGGGTTATGATAAGGGTAAGGGTTCGGGTTGGGCTTAGGTTTAAGGTTAGGGTGAGGGTTAGGGTAAGGGTAAGGATAAGGGTTAGGTTATGGTTAGGGTTAGGTTAGGGTAAGGGTTAGGTTTAGAGTTAGGGTTAGGTTTAGGTGTAGGGTTATGGTTAGTATTAGGGTTAGGGTTAGGGTAAGGGTAAGGGTTAGGTTTTGGGTTAGGTTTAGGGTTAGGGTTAGGGTAAGGGTAGGGGTTAGGTTAGGGTTAGGGTTAGGGTTAAGGTTAGGGTTGGGGTTAGGGTAAGGGTAAGGGTTAGGTTAGGTTTGGGGTTAGGGTTAGGGTAAGTGTTAGGGTTAGGGTAGGGTTAGGTTTAGGTTTAGAGTTAGGGTTAGGGTAAGGGTTAGGGTTAGGGTTAGGGTTAGGTTTAAGGTTAGGGTTAGGGTAAGGGTAAAGATTAGGGTTAGGTTTAGGGTAGGGTTAGGGTAACGGTAAGGGTTAGGTTAGGGTTAGGGTTACGGTTAAGTTTAGGGTTAGGTTTAGGGTAAGGGTTAGGGTAGGGTTATGGTTAGGGTTAGGGTAAGGATTAGGGTTAGGGTTGGGGTTAGGTTTAGGGTCAGGTTTAGGGATAGGGTAAGAGTTAGTTTTAGGGTTAGGGTTAGGTTTAGGGTTAGGGTTAGGGTTAGGGTTAGTGTTAGGTTTAGTGTTGGGGTTAAGGTTAGGTTTAGCGTAAGGTTTAGGTTTAGGGTTAGGGTTACGGTTAAGGTAAGAGTAAGGGTTAGGGTTAGGGTTAGGGTTAGGTTTAGGGTTAGGGTTAGTGTTAGGTTTAGGGTAAAGGTAAGGTTTAGAGTTAGGGTTAGTTTTAGGGTTCGTTTAAGGGTAAGGGTTAGGGTTAGGGTTAGGTTTAGGATTAGGTTTAGGGTTAGGGTAAGGGTTAGGGTTAGGCTTATGGTTAGGGATAGGGTTAGTTTTAGGGTTAGGGGTTATGGTTAGGGACAGGTTTAGGGTTACGGTTATGATAAGGGTAAGGGTTCGGGTTGGGTTTAGGGTTAAGTTTAGGGTTAGGGTTAGGGTAAGGGTAAGGGTAAGAGTTAGGTTGTGGTTAGGGTTAGTTTAGGGTAAGGGTTAGGTTTAGAGTTAGGGTTTGGTTTAGGTGTAGGGTTAGGGTTAGGGTTAGGGTTATGGTAAGGGTAAGGGTTAGGTTTCGGGTTAGGTTTATGGTTAGGGTTAGGGTTAGGATTAGGGAAAGGATAAGGGTTAGAGTTACGGTTAGGTTTAGGGTTAGGGTTAGGTTAACGGTAAGGGTTAGGTTAGGGTTAGGGTTAACGTTAGGGTTAGGGTTAGGGTAACGGTAAGGTTTAGGTTATCGTTAGGGTTAGGGTTAGGGTAAGTGTTAAGGTTAGGGTTAGGGTTAGGGTTAGGGTTAGTTTTAGGGTTAGGGTTAGGGTAAGGGAAAGGGTTAGGGTTAGGTTTAGGGTAGGGTTAGGGTAATGGTAAGAGTTAGGTTAGGGTTAGGGTTAGGGTTTAGATTAGGGTTAGGGTTATGGTAACGGTAAGTGTTAGGTTAGGGTCCTGGTTACGGTTAGGGTTAGGGTAAGGGTTAGGGTAAGGGTAAAGGTTAGGGTTAGGTTTAGGGAAGGGTTAGGGTAACGGTAAGGGTTAGGTTAGGGTTAGGGTTACGGTTAAGGTTAGGGTTAGGTTTAGGGTAATGGTAAGGTTAGGGTTAGGGTTAGGTTTAGGGTAAGGGTTAGTGTTAGGTTTAGGGTAAGGGTAAGGTTTAGAGTTAGGGTTAGGTTTAGGGTTCGTTTAAGGGTAAGGGTTAGGGTTAGGGTTAGGTTTAGGATTAGGTTTAGGGTTAGGGTAAGGGTAAAGGTTAGGCTTATGGTTAGGGATAGGGTTAGGTTTAGGGTTAGGGGTTATGGTTAGGGACAGGTTTAGGGTTAGGGTTATGATAAGGGTAAGGGTTCGGGTTGGGTTTAGGGTTAAGGTTAGGGTTAGGGTTAGGGTAAGGGTAAGGGTAAGAGTTAGGTTATGGTTAGGGTTAGGTTAGGGTAAGGGTTAGGTTTAGAGTTAGGGTTTGGTTTAGGTGTAGGTTTAGGGTTAGGGTTAGGGTTAGGGTTAGGGTAAGGGTAAGGGTTAGGTTTCGGGTTAGGTTTAGGTTTAGGGTTAGGGTTAGGGTTAGGATTAGGGAAAGGATAAGGGTTAGAGTTACGGTTAGGTTTAGGGTTAGGGTTAGTTTTAGGGTTAGTGTTAGGGTAAGAGTAAGGGTTAGGGTTAGGTTTAGGGTAGGGTTAGGGTAATGGTAAGAGTTAGGTTAGAGTTAGGGTTAGGGTTTAGATTAGGGTTAGGGTTAGGGTAATGGTAAGGGTTAGGTTAGGGTTCGGGTTAGGGTTAGGGTTAAGGTAAGGATTAGGGTTAGGGTTGGGGTTAGGTTTAGGTTTAGGGTTAGGGTTAGGGTAAGGGTTAGGTTTAGGGTTAGGGTTAGGTTTAGGTTTACGGTTAGGGTTAGGGTTAGGGTAAGGGTAGGGGTTAGGGTAAAGGTTAGGTTTATGGTTATGTTTAGGGTAAGTGTAAGTGTTAGTGTTAGGTTTAGGGTTAGGTTTAGGGTAAGGGGAAGTGTTACGTTTAGTGTTAGGGTCAGGTTTAGGGTTAGGGTTAGGGTTAGGGTTAGGGTAAGGGTTAGGGTTAGGGGGTAGGATTAGTGTTAGGGTTAGGTTAAGGGTTAGGGTTAGGGTTAGGGTTGGGCTTAGGATAAGGGTTAGGGTTAGGATTAGGGTTAGGTTTAGGGTAAGGGTAAGTGTTAGTCTTAGGGTTAGGGTTAGGGTAAGGTTTAGGGTTAGGGTTAGGTTTAGGGTTGGGGTTAAGGTTAGGGTTAGCGTAAGGGTAAGGGTTAGCGTTAGGTTTAGGGGTTACGGTTAGGGTTAGGTTGAGGGTTAGGGTTAGAGTAAAGGTAAGGGATAGCGGTAGGGATAGGGTTTGGTTTAGGGTTATGTTTAGGGTTAGGGTTAGGGTAAGGGTAAGGTTTAGGGTTAGGGTAGGTTTGGGGTTAGGGTTAAGGTTAGGTTTAGGGCTAGGGTTAGGGTTAAGGTTAGTATTAGGGTTAGGGTAAGGGTAAGGGTTAGGGTTACGGTTAGGTTTAGGGTTAGGGTTAGGTAAGGGTAAGGGTTAGGTTTAATGTTTGGTTTAGGTTTAGGGTTAGGGTTAGGGTTAGGGTTAGGGTAAGGGTAAGCGTTAGGGTTAAGGTTAGGGTTAGGTTTAGGATTAGGGTTAGGGTAATGGTAAGGGTTAGGGTTAGGTTTAGGGTTTGGGTTAGGGTAAGGGTAAGGGTTAGGTTAAGGGTTAGGGTTAGGTTTAGAGTTAGGGTTAGGGTTAGGGTTAGTGAAAGGATACGGGTTAGGGTTAGGTTTAAGGTTAGGGTTAGGGTTAGGTAAGGGTAAGGGTTAGGTTTAATGTTTGGGTTAGGTTTAGGGTTAGGGTTAGGGTTAGGGTTAGGGAAAGGATAAGGGATAGGGTTAAGGTTAGGTTAGGGTTAGGGTTAGGGTAAGGGTAAGGATTAGCGTTAGCGTTAGTGTTAGGGTTAGGGAAAGGGTAAGGTTTAGGGTTAGGGTTAGGGTTAGGTTTAGGGTTAGGGTTAGGGTTAGGGTTAGAGTTAGAGTTAGGGTTAGGGTAATGGTAAGGGTAAGGGTTACGATTAGGTTTACGGTTAGGGGTTACGGTTAGGTGTTACGGTTAGAGTTAGGTTTAGTGTTAGGGTTAGGGTAAGGGTAAGGGATAACGTTAAGGATAGGGTTTCTGTTAGGGTTAGGTTTAGGTTAGGGTTAGGGTTAGGGTGAGGGTTAGGGTAAGGGTTAGGTTTAGGGTTAGGTTAGGTTTAGGGTTAGGATTAGGGTTAGGGTTAGGGTAAGGGTAAGGGTTAGGGTTAAGGTTACTGTTGGGGTTAGGGTTAGGGTTAAGGTAAGGGTAAGGGTTAGGTTTAGGTTTAGGTTTAGGCTTAGGGTAAGGGTAAGTGTTAGGGTTAGGTTTAGGGTTAGGGTTAGGGTTAGGGTTAGGGTAAGGTTAAGGGTCAGATCTAAGGTTAGGTTTAGCGTTAGAGTTAGGGTTAAGGTTAAGTTTAGGGTTAGGGTAAGGGTTAGGGTTACTTTTAGGGTTAGGTTTAGGGTAAGGTTAAGGATTAGGGTTAGGGTTAGGGTTTGGTTTAGGGTTAGTGTAGGGGTTAGGGTTAGGGTTAGGGTAAGATTAAGGGTTAGGGTTAGGATTAGGGTTAGGTTTAGGGTAAGGGTTAGGGTTAAGGTTAACGTTAGGGTAAGGGTAAGGGTTAGGGTTAGGGTAGGGTTTGGGTTAGGGTTAGGGGTTATGGTTAGAGATAGGTTTAGGGTTAGGGTTATGATAAGGGTAAGGGTTAGGGTTGGGTTTAGGGTTGAGGTTAGGGTTAGAGTTAGGGTAAGAGTAAGTGTAAGGGTTAGGTTATGGTTAGGGTTAGGTTAGTGTAAATGTTAGGTTTAGAGTTAGGGTTAGGTTTAGGTGTAGGGTTAGGGTTAGGGTTAGGGTAAGTTTAAGGGTTAGGTTAGGGTTAGGGTTAGGGTTAGGGTAAGTGTTAGGGTTAGGGTTAGGGTTAGGTTTAGGGTTAGGGTTATGGTTAGGGTAAGGGTTAGGGTTAGGGTTATGGTTAGGTTTAGGGTTAGGGTTAGGGTAAGGATAAGGGTTAGGGTTAGGTTTAGGGTAGGGTTAGGGTAACGGTAAGGGTTAGGATAGGGTTAGGGTTAGGGTTAAGGTTAGGGTTAGGGTTAGGGTTAGGGTAAGTTTAAGGGTTAGGGTTAGGGTTAGGGTTAGGTTTAGGGTTATGGTTAGGTTTAGGGTAAGGGTAAGGGTTAGGGTTAGTTTTAGGGTTAGGTTTAGGGTAAGGGTAATGGTTAGGTTAGGGTTAGGGAAAAGGTAAGGGTTAGGGTTAAGGTTAGGTTTAGGGCTAGGGTTAGGGTTAAGGTTAGGATTAGGGTTAGGGTTAGTATAAGGTTTAGGGTTAAGGTTAGGGTTAAGGTTAAGGTTAGGGAAAGGATAAGTGTTAGGGTTAAGGTTAGGTTAGCGTTAGGGTTAGGGTTAGGGTAAGGATTAGGGTTAGGATTGGGGTTACGTTTAGGGTTAGGGTTTGGGTTAGGGTAAGGGTTAGGTTTAGGGTTAGGTTTAGGTTTAGGGATAGGGTTAGGGTTAGGTTTAGGGTAAGGGTTAGGGTAAAGGTTATGGTTAGGGTTAGGGTTAAGGTAAGGTAAGGGTTAGGGTTAGGTTTAGGGTTAGGTTTAGGGTAAGGGTAAGGTTTAGGTTTAGGGTTAGGTTTAGGTTTAGGGTTAGGGTTAGTGGTTAGGGTTAGGGTTAGGGTTAGGGAAAGGATAAGAGATAGGGTTAAGGTTAGGTTTAGGATTAGGGTTAGGGTTAACGTTAGGGTTAGCGTTAGGGTAAGGGTAAGGATTAGGGTTAGCGTTAGGGTAGGGTTAGGGTAAGGGTAAGGGTTAGGGTTAGGGTTAGGGTTACTTTTAGGGTTAGGGTTAGGGTAAGGGTAAGGGTTAGGGTTAGTGTTAGGGTTATGTTTAGGGTTATGGTTGGGGTTAGGGTTAGGGTTATTGTAAGAGTAAGGGTTAGGCTTAGGATTAGGGTTTGGGTTAGGGTAAGGGTTAGGGTTAGGGTTAGGTTTAGGATTAGGTTTAGGGTTAGGTTTAGGGTAAGGGTAAGGGTTAGGGTCAGGGTTAGAGTTAGGTTTCGTGTTGGCGTTAAGGTTAGGGTTAGGGTAAGGGTTAGGGTTAGGGTTAGGGTTAGGGAAAGGATAAGGGTTAGAGTTAAGGTTAGGTTTAGGGTTATGGTTAGGGTTAGGGTAAGTGTAAGGGTTAGGTTAGGGTTAGGGTTAAGGTTAGGGTTAGAGTTAGGGTAACGGTAAAGGTTAGATTATCGTTAGGGTTAGGGTTAGGGTAAGTGTTAGGGTTAGGGTTAGGGTTAGGATTAGGGTTAGGGTTAGCGTTAGGCTAAGGTTTAGGGTTAGGGTTAGGGTTAGTTTTTGGGTTAGGGTTAGGGTAAGGGTAGGGTTAGGGTAATGGAAAGAGTTAGGTTAGGGTTAGGGTTAGGGTTTAGATTAGGGTTAGGGTTAGGGTAACGGTAAGGGTTAGGTTAGGGTTAGGGTTAGGGATAGGGTTAGGGTAAGGATTAGGGTTAGGGTTGGGGTTAGGTTTAGGTTTACGGTCAGGGTTAGGGTAAAGGTTAGGGTTAGGGTTAGGGTTAGGTTTAGGTTTAGGGTTAGGGTTAGGGTTAGGGTAAGGGTAGGGGTTAGGGTAAAGGTTAGGTTTATGGTTATGTTTAGGGTAAGGGTAAGTGTTAGTGTTAGGTTTAGGGTTAGGTTTAGGGTAAAGGTAAGGGTTAGGTTTAGGGTTATGGTTAGGTTTAGGGTTAGGGTTAGGGTTAGGGTTAGGGTTGGGAAAGGATAAGGGTTAGGGTTAGGGTTAGGGTAAGGGTTAGGGTTAGGGGTTAGGATTAGTGTTAGGGTTAGGTTAAGGGTTAGAGTTAGGGTTACGGTTGGGCTTAGGATAAGGGTTAGGGTTAGGATTAGGGTTAGGTTTAGGGTAAGGGTAAGTGTTAGTGTTAGGGTTAGGGTTAGGGTTAGGGTAAGTGTTAGGGTTAGGGCTAGGTTTAGGGTTGGGGTTAAGGTTAGGGTTAGCGTAAGGGTAAGGTTTTGTGTTAGGGTTAGGGGTTACGGTTAGGGTGAGGTTGAGGGTTAGAGTTAGAGTAAAGGTATCGGATAGCGGTAGGGATAGGGTTTGGTTTAGGGTAATGTTTAGGGTTAGGGTTAGGGTAAGGGTAAGGGTTAGGGTTAGGGTAGGTTTGGGGTTAGGGTTAAGTTTAGGGTTAGGGTTACGGTAAGGGTAAGGGTTTGGTTAGGGTTAGGGTTAAGGTTAGGGTAAGGGTTAGGGTTAGGGTTAAGGTCAGGTTTAGGGCTAGGGTTAGGGTTAAGGTTAGTATTAGGGTTAGGGTAAGGGTAAGGGTTAGGGTTAGGTTTAGGGATAGGGTTAGGGTAAGGGTCAGGGTTAGGGTTAGGAATAGGGTTAGGGTTAGGGTAAGGGTTTTGGTTAGGGTTCGGGTTAGGGAAAGGCTAAGTGTTAGGGTTAAGGTTAGGGTTAGTGTTAGGTTTATGGTTAGGGTTAGGGTAAGGATTAGGGTTAGGAATAGGGTTAGGGTTAGGGTAAGGTTTAGGGTTAGGGTTATTGTTAGGTTTATGGTTAGGGTTAGGGTAAGGGTTAGGGTTAGGGTTAGGTTTATTGTTGGGGTTAAGGTTAGGGTTAGGGTAAGGGTTATGGTTAGGGTTAGGGTTAGGTTTAGGGTTAGGTTTAGGGTTACGGTTAGGGTTAGGGTAAGGGTATTGTTAGGGTAAGTGTTAGGGTTAGGGTTAGGTTTAGCGTTAGGGTAAGGGTAAGGGTTAGGGTAAGGATTAGGATGAAGGTAAGGGTAAGGTTTAGGGTTAGGGTCAGGGTTAGGTTTAGTGTAAGGGTTAGGGTTAGGTTTAGTGTAATGGTAAGGTTTAGGGTTAGAGTTAGGGTAAGGGTAAGGATAAGGGTTAGGGTTAGGTTTAGGGTTAGGTTTAGGGTTATGGTAAGGGTAAGGGTTATGGTTAGGGTTAGGGTAAGGGTTAGGGTTAGGATAAGGGTAAGGGTTAGGGTTAGTGTTAGGTTTAGGGTAGGGTTACTGTAACGGTAAGGGTTAGGTTAGATTTAGGGTTAGGGTTAAGTTTAGGGTTAGGTTTAGGGTAAGGGAAAGGGTTAGGTTAGGGTTAGGGTTAGGATTAGGGTAAGGATTAGGGTTAGGGTTGGGGTTAGGTTTAGGGTTAGGGTTAGGGTTAGGGCAAGGGTTAGGTGTAGTGTTAAGTTTAGGTTTAGGGCTAGGGTTAGGGTTAGGTTTAGGGTTAGGGTTAGGGTAAGGGTAAGGTTTAGGGTTAGGTTTAGGGTAGGGTTACTGTAACAGTAAGGGTTAGGTTAGAGTTAGGGTTAGGGTTAAGGTTAGGGTTAGGTTTAGGGTAAGGGTAAGGGTAAGGTTAGGCTTAGGGTTAGGATTAGGGTAAGGATTAGGGTTAGGGTTGGGGTTAGGTTTAGTGTTAGGGTTAGGGTTAGGGCAAGGGTTAGGTGTAGGGTTAAGGTTAGGTTTAGGGTTAGGGTTAGGGTTAGGGTAAGGGTAAGGGTTAGGTTAGGGTTAGGGTTAGGGTTAGGGTTAGGTTTAGGATTAGGGTTAGGTTTAGGGTAAGGGTAAGTGTTAGGGTTAAGTTTAGGGTTAGGGTTAGGATTAGGGTTAGGGCAATGGTAAGGGTTAGGGTTAGGTTTAGGGTTTGGGTTAGGGTAAGGGTAAGGGTTAGGTTAAGGGTTAAGATTAGGTTTAGGTTTACGGTTAGGGTTAGGGTTAGGGAAAGGATAAGGGTTAGGACTAAAGTGAGGTTTAGGGTTAGGGTTAGGGTTAAGGTTAGGGTTAGGGTTAGGGTAAGGGTAAGGGTTATGGTTAGGTAAGGGTAAGGGTTATGGTTAGGTTTAAGATTAGGGTTAGCGTTAGGGTTAAGGTTAGGGTTAGGGTTAGGGTTAGGTTAGGGTAAGGGTTAGGTTAGGGTTAGGGTAAGGGTTAGGGTTAGGGTAGGTTTAGCGTTAGGGTAAGGGTAAGGGTTAGGGTAAGGGTTAGGGTGAAGGTAAGGGTAAGGGTTAGGGTTAGGGTCAGGGTTAGGTTTAGTGTAAGGGTTAGGGTTAGGTTTAGTGTAATGGTAAGGTTTAGGGTTAGGGTTAGGGTAAGGGTAAGGGTTAGGGTTAGGTTTAGGGTTAGGTTTGGGGTTATGGTTAAGGTTAGAGTTACTTATACGGTTAAGGTTAGTGTAAGGATTAGGGTTAGGATAAGGGTAAGGGTTAGGGTTTGGGTTAGGTTTAGAGGTTAGGGGTAGGGTTAGGGTAAGGCTTAGGGTTAGGGTTAGGGGTTAGGATTAGGATTAGGGTTAGGGTAAATGTTAGGGTTAGGGGTTAGGGTTAGTGTTAAGGTTAGGTTAAGGGTTAGGTTTAGGATTAGGGTTAGGGTTAGGATAAGGGTTAGGGTTAGGTTTAGGGTTAGGGATAGGATAAGGGTTAGGGTTAGGGTTAGGGTTATTGGTTAGGGTTAGGGTTAGGGTAAGGGTTAGGGTTAGGGTTAGGGGTTAGGATTAGGATTAGGGTTAGGGTTAGGGTAAAGGTTAAGGTTGGGGGTTAGGTTTAGTGTTAAGGTTAGGTTAAGGGTTAGGTTTAGGATTAGGGTTAGGGTTAGGATAAGGGTTAGGGTTTTGGTTAGGATTAGGGTTAGGGTAAGGGTAAGTGTTAGGGTAAGGGTAAGAGTTAGGTTTTGGGTTAGAGTTAGGGTAAGGGTAAGGGTTAGGTTTATGGTTAGGGGTTATTTTTAGGGTTAGGTTTAGTGTTAGGGTTATGGTAAAGGTAAGGCATAGGGTTAGTGATAGGGTTAGTGTTAGGGTTAGGTTTAGGGTTAGGAGTAGGGTAAGGGTAAGTGTTAGTGTTAGGTTTAGGGTATGGTTACTGTAACGGTAAGGGTTAGGTTAGACTTAGGGTTAGGGTTAAGTTTAGGGTTAGGTTTGGGGTAAAGGAAAGGGTTAGGTTAGGGTTAGGGTTAGGATTAGGGTAAGGATTAGGGTTAGGGTTGGGGTTAGGTTTAGGGTTAGGGTTAGGGTTAGGGCAAGGGTTAGGTGTAGGGTTAAGGTTAGGTTTAGGGTTAGGGTTAGGGTTAGGTTTAGGGTTAGGGTTAGGGTAAGGGTAAGGTTTAGGGTTAGGTTTAGGGTAGGATTACTGTAACAGTAAGGGTTAGGTTAGAGTTAGGGTTAGGGTTAAGGTTAGGGTAAGGTTTAGGGTAAGGGTAAGGGTAAGGTTAGGCTTAGGGTTAGGATTAGGGTAAGGATTAGGGTTAGGGTTGGGGTTAGGTTTAGTGTTAGGGTTAGGGTTAGGGCAAGGGTTAGGTGTAGGGTTAAGGTTAGGTTTAGGGTTAGGGTTAGGATTAGGGTAAGGGTAAGGGTTAGGTTAGGGTTAGGGTTAGGGTTAGGGTTAGGGTTAGGATTAGGGTTAGGGTTAGGGTAAGGGTAAGTGTTAGGGTTAAGTTTAGGGTTAGGGTTAGGATTAGGTTTAGGGTAATGGTAAGGGTTAGCGTTAGGTTTAGGGTTTGGGTTAGGGTAAGGGTAAGGGTTAGGTTAAGGTTTAGGGTTAGATTTAGGGTTAGGGTTAGGGTTAGGGAAAGGATAAGGGTTAGGACTAAAGTGAGGTTTAGGGTTAGGGTTAGGGTTAAGGTTAGGGTTAGGGTTAGGGTAAGGGTAAGGTTTATGGTTAGGGTAAGGGTAAGGGTTAGGGTTAGGTTTAGGATTAGGGTTAGCGTTAGGGTTAAGGTTAGGATTAGGGTTAGGGTTAGGTTAGGGTAAGGGTTAGGTTAGGGTTAGGGTAAGGGTTAGGGTTAGGGTAGGTTTAGCGTTAGGGTAAGGGTAAGGGTTAGGGTAAGGGTTGGGGTGAAGGTAAGGGTAAGGGTTAGGGTTAGGGTCAGGGTTAGGTTTAGTGTAAGGGTTCGGGTTAGGTTTAGTGTAATGGTAAGGTTTAGGGTT
>JANJXV010001247.1:75000-80000 GCA_024803745.1 Megascapheus bottae | reverse complement strand
TTAGATTTAGGGTTAGGTTTAGGGTAAGGGTTAGGGTTAGGTTTAGGGTTAGGTTTAGGTTTAGGTTTAGGGTTCAGGTTAGGTTTAGGGTTGGGAAAAGATAAGGGTTGGGTTAGGGTTAGGGTAAGGGTTAGGGTTAGGGGTTATGATTAGTGTTAGGGTTAGGTTAAGGTTAGGGTTAGGGTTAGGGTTGGGCTTAGGATAAGGGTTAGGGTTAGGATTAGGGTTAGGTTTAGGGTAAGGGTAAGTGTTAGTGTTAGGGTTAGAGTTAGGGTTAGGGTAAGTGTTAGGGTTAGGGCTAGGTTTAGGGTTGGGGTTAAGGTTAGGATTAGCGTAAGGGTAAGCGTTAGCCTTAGGGTTAGCGGTTACGGTTAGGGTTAGGTTGAGGGTTAGGGTTAGAGTAAAGGCATCGGATAGCGGTAGGTATAGGGTTTGGTTTAGGGTTATGTTTAGGGTTAGGGTTAGGGTAAGGGTAAGGGTTAGGATTAGGGTAGGTTTGGGGTTAGGATTAAGGTTAGGGTTAGGGTTACGGTAAGGGTAAGGGTTTGGTTAGGGTTAGGGTTAAGGTTAGGGTAAGGGTTAGGGTTAGGGTTAAGGTTAGGTTTAGGGCTAGGGTTACGGTTAAGGTTAGTATTAGGGTTAGGGTAAGGGTAAGGGTTGGGGTTAGGTTTAGGGATAGGGTTAGGGTAAGGGTAAGGGTTAGGGTTAGGAATAGGGTTAGGGTTAGGGTAAGGGTTAGGGTTAGGGTTAGGGTTAGGGAAAGGCTAAGTGTTAGGGTTAAGGTTAGGGTTAGTGTTAGGTTTATGGTTAGGGTTAGGGTAAGGATTAGGGTTAGGAATAGGGTTAGGGTTAGGGTAAGGGTTAGGGTTAGGGTTAGGGTTATTTTTAGGTTTATGGTTGGGGTTAGGGTAAGGGTAAGGGTTAGGGTTAGGGTTAGGTTTATTGTTGGGGTTAAGGTTAGGGTTAGGGTAAGGGTTATGGTTAGGGTTAGGGTTAGGTGTAGGGTTAGGTTTAGGGTTACGGTTAGGGTGAGGGTAAGGGTATGTGTTAGGGTAAGGTTTAGGGTTAGGGTTAGGTTTAGCGTTAGGGTAATGGTAAGGGTTAGGGTAAGGGTTAGGGTGAAGGTAAGGGTAAGGGTTAGGGTTAGGGTCAGGGTTAGGTTTAGTGTAAGGGTTAGGGTTAGGTTTAGTGTAATGGTAAGGTTTAGGGTTAGGGTTAGGGTAAGGGTAAGGGTTAGGGTTAGGTTTAGGGTTAGGTTTAGGGTTATGGTAAGGGTAAGGGTTATGGTTAGTGTTAGGGTAAGGGTTAGGGTTAGGGTTGGGGTTAGGGTTAAGGTTATGGTTAGGTATAAGGTTAAGGTTAGTGTAAGGGTTAGGGTAAAGATGAGGGTAAGGGTTAGGGTTAGGGTTAGGTTTAGAGGTTAGGGGTAGGGTTAGGGTAAGGGTTAGGGTTAGGGTTAGGGGTTAGGATTAGGGTTAGGGTTAGGGTAAATATTAGGGTTAGGGTTAGGGTTAGTGTTAAGGTTAGGTTAAAGGTTAGGTTTAGGATTAGGGTTAGGGTTAGGATAAGGGTTAGGGTTAGCTTTAGGGTTAGGGTTAGGATAAGGGTTAGGGTTAGGGTTAGGGTTAGTGGTTAGGGTTAGGTTTAGGGTAAGGGTTAGAGTAAGGGTTAGGGTTAGGGTTAGGGTAAGAGTAAGGGTTAGGTTTATGTTTAGGGGTTATTTTTAGGGTTAGGTTTACGGTTAGGGTTATGGTAAAGGTAAGGCATAGGGTTAGGGATAGGGTTAGTGTTAGGGTTAGGTTTATGGTTAGGAGTAGGGTAAGGGTAAGTGTTAGTGTTAGGTTTAGGGTAGGGTTACTGTAACGGTAAGGGTTAGGTTAAACTTAGGGTTAGGGTTAAGGTTAGGGTTAGGTTTAGGGTAAGGGTATGGGTTAGGTTAGGGTTAGGGTTAGGATTAGGGTTAGGGTTGGGGTTAGGTTTAGCGTTAGGTTTAGGTTAGGGCAAGGGTTAGGTGTAGGGTTAAGGTTAGGTTTAGGGGTAGGGTTAGGGTTAGGTTTAGGGTTAGGTTTAGGGTAAGGGTAAGGGTTAGGGATAGGTTTAGGGTAGGGTTACTGTAACAGTAAGGGTTAGGTTAGAGTTAGGGTTAGGGTTAAGGTTAGGGTTAGGTTTAGGGTAAGGGTAAGGGTTAGGTTAGGGTTAGGGTTAGGATTAGGGTAAGGATTAGGGTTAGGGTTGGGGTTAGGTTTAGTGTTAGGTTTAGGGTTCGGGCAAGGGTTAGGTGTAGGGTTAAGTTTAGGTTTAGGGTTAAGGTTAGGGTTAGGGTAAGGGTAAGGGTTAGGTTAGGGTTAGGGTTAGGGTTAGGGTTAGGGTTAGATTTAGGCTTAGGGTTAGGGTTAGGGTAAGGGTAAGGCTTAGGGTTAAGTTTAGGGTTAGGGTTAGGATTAGGGTTAAGGTAATGGTAAGGGTTAGGGTTAGGTTTAGGGTTTGGGTTAGGGTAAGGTAAGGGTTAGGTTAAGGGTTGGGTTAGGGTTAGGGTTAGGGTTAGGGTTAGGGAAAGGATAAGGGTTAGGGCTAAAGTGAGGTTTTGGTTAGGGTTAGGGTTAAGGTTAGGGTTAGGGTTAGGGTAAGGGTAAACGTTATGGTTAGGGTAAGGGTAAGGGTTAGGGTTAGGTTTAGGATTAGGGTTAGCGTTAGGGTTAAGGTTAGGGTTAGGGTTAGGCTTAGGTTAGGGTAAGGGTTAGGTTAGGGTTAGGGTAAGGGTTAGGGTTAGGGTTAGGTTTAGCGTTAGGGTAATGGTAAGGGTTAGGGTAAGGGTTAGGGTGAAGGTAAGGGTAAGGGTTAGGGTTAGGGTCAGGGTTAGGTTTAGTGTAAGGGTTAGGGTTAGATTTAGTGTAATGGTAAGGTTTAGGGTTAGGGTTAGGGTAAGGGTAAGGGTTAGGGTTAGGTTTAGGGTTAGGTTTAGGGTTATGGTAAGGGTAAGGGTTATGGTTAGTGTTAGGGTAAGGGTTAGGGTTAGGGTTAGGGTTAGGGTTGGGGTTAGGGTTAAGGTTATGGTTAGGTATAAGGTTAAGGTTAGTGTAAGGGTTAGGGTAAAGATGAGGGTAAGGGTTAGGGTTAGGGTTAGGTTTAGAGGTTAGGGGTAGGGTTAGGGTAAGGGTTAGGGTTAGGGTTAGGGGTTAGGATTAGGGTTAGGGTTAGGGTAAATGTTAGGGTTAGGGTTAGGGTTAGTGTTAAGGTTAGGTTAAAGGTTAGGTTTAGGATTAGGGTTAGGGTTAGGATAAGGGTTAGGGTTAGCTTTAGGGTTAGGGTTAGGATAAGGGTTAGGGTTAGGGTTAGGGTTAGTGGTTAGGGTTAGGGTTAGGGTAAGGGTTAGAGTTAGGGTTAGGGGTTAGGATTAGGGTTAGGGTTAGGGTAAAGGTTAAGGTTGGGGGTTAGGTTTAGTGTTAAGGTTAGGTTAAGGGTTAGGTTTAGGATTAGGGTTAGGGTTAGGATAAGGGTTTGGGTTAGGGTTAGGATTAGGGTTAGGGTAAGGGTAAGTGTTAGGGTAAGGGTAAGAGTTAGGGTTAGGGTTAGGGTTAGGGTAAGAGTAAGGGTTAGGTTTATGTTTAGGGGTTATTTTTAGGGTTAGGTTTAGGGTTAGGGTTATGGTAAAGGTAAGGCATAGGGTTAGGGATAGGGTTAGTGTTAGGGTTAGGTTTAGGGTTAGGAGTAGGGTAAGGGTAAGTGTTAGTGTTAGGTTTAGTGTAGGGTTACTGTAACGGTAAGGGTTAGGTTAGACTTAGGGTTAGGGTTAAGGTTAGGGTTAGGTTTAGGGTAAGGGTATGGGTTAGGTTAGGGTTAGGGTTAGGATTAGGGTAAGGATTAGGGTTAGGGTTAGGTTTAGGGTTTGGGTTAGGGTAAGGGTAAGGGTTAGGGTTAGGTTTAGGGTTAGGTTTAGGGTTATGGTAAGGGTAAGGATTATGGTTAAGGTTAGGGTAAGGGTTAGGTTTAGGTTTAGGGTTAGGGTTGGGGTTAGGGTTAGGGTTAGGGTTAGGATAAGGGTAAGTGTTAGGGTTAGGGTTAGGTTTAGAGGTTAGGGGTAGGGTTAGGGTAAGGGTTAGGGTTAGGGTTAGGGGTTAGGATTAGGGTTAGGGTTAGGGTAAATGTTAGGGTTAGGGGTTAGCGTTAGTGTTAAGGTTAGGTTAAGGGTTAGGTTTAGGATTAGGGTTAGGGTTAGGATAAGGGTCAGGGTTAGGTTTAGGGTTAGGGTTAGGATAAGGGTTAGGGTTAGGGTTAGGGTTAGTGGTTAGGGTTAGGGTTAGGGTAAGGGTTAGGGTTAGGGTTAGGGTTAGGGGTAGGATTAGGGTTAGGGTTAGGGTAAAGGTTAAGGTTAGGGGTTAGGTTTAGTGTTAAGGTTAGGTTAAGGGTTAGGTTTAGGATTAGGATTAGCGTTAGGAGAAGGGTTAGGGTTAGGGTTAGGATTAGGGTTAGGGTAAGGGTAAGTGTTAGGGTAAGGGTAAGAGTTAGGGTTAGGTTTAGGGTTAGGGTAAGGGTAAGGTTTAGGTTTATGGTTAGGGGTTATTTTTAGGGTTAGGATTAGGGTTAGGGTTATGGTAAAGGTAAGGCATAGGGTTAGGGATAGGGTTAGTGTTAGGGTTAGGTTTAGGGTTAGGAGTAGGGAATGGGTAAGGGTTAGTTTTAGGTTTAGGGTAGGGTTACTGTAACGGTAAGGGTTAGGTTAGACTTAGCGTTAGGGTTAGAGTAATGGTTAGGGTTAGAGTACGTGTTAGGTTTAGGTTTAGGGTTAGGGTTAGGGTTATGGTAAGGGTAAGGGTTAGTGTTAAGATTAATGTTAGTTTTAGGATTAGGGTTAGGGTAATGGTAATGTTTAGGGTTAGGTTTAGGGTTTGGGTTAGGGTAAGGATAAGGGTTAGGGCTAAAGTGAGGTTTAGAGTTAGGGTTAGGGTTAAGGTTAGGGTTAGGTTTAGGGTAAGTGTAAGGGTTACGGTTATTTTTAGGGT
>JANJXV010001247.1:47500-72500 GCA_024803745.1 Megascapheus bottae | reverse complement strand
TTAGGTTTAGGGTTAGGGTTAGGGTAAGGGTCAGGGTTAGGGTTACGGTTAGTGTTAGGTTTAGTGTTGGGGTTAAGGTTAGGGTTAGGGTAATCATTTGGGTTAGGGTTTCGGTTAAGGTAAGGGTTAGGGTTAGGGTTAGGGTTAGGTTTAGGGTAAGGGTTAGAGTTAGGTTTAGGTTAAGGGTAAGGTTTAGGGTTAGGGTTAGGTTTAGGGTTAGGGTAAAGGTAAGGGTTAGGGTTAGGGTTAGGTTTAGGGTTAGGTTTAGGGTTAGGGTAAGGGTAAGGGTTAGAGTTAGGGTTAGGGTGACGGTTAGGGTTAGGGTAAGGGTTAGGATTAGCGTTAGGGTTGGTTTGAGGGTAAGGGTAAGTGTTAGGGTTAGGGTTAGGTTTAGGATAAGGGTAAGTGTTAGGATTAGGGTTAGGTTTAGGGTTAGGGTAAGGATTAGGTTTAGGGTTAGATTTAGTTTTAGGGTTATGCTTAGGGTAAGGGTAAGGGTTTGGGTTAGGTTTAGGTTTAGTGTTGGGGTTAAGATTAGGGTTAGGGTAAGGGTTAGGGTTAGGGTTAGGTTTAGGGTTAGGTTTAGGGTTATGGTTAGGGTTAGGGTGAGGGTTAGAGTAAGGGTATGTGTTAGGGTTAGGGTTAGGGATAGGGTTAAGGTAAGGGTAAGTGTTAGGGTTAGGGTCAGGTTTGGTTGTTATGGTTAGGGTTAGGTTTAGGGTTAGGTTAGGGTAAGGGTAAGTGTTAGGGTTAGGGTTAAGGTTAGGGTTAGGATTAGAGTTAGGGTTAGGGTTAGGTTAAGGGTAAGGGTTAGGGTTAGGGTGAGGGTTTGGGTAAGCATAAGTGTTAGGGTTAGGGGTTAGGATTAGGGTTAGCGTAAGGGTTAGGTTCAGTTTTAGGGTTAGGTTTAGGGTAAGGGTTAGGTTTAGGTTTAGGTTTAGGGTTAGGGTTAGGGTTAGGGTAAGGGTGAGTGTTAGTGTTAGGGTTAGGGTAATGGTTAGTGTTAGTGTTAGGATTAGGTTTAGGGTTGGGGTTAAGTTTAGGGTTATGCTTAGGGTAAGGGTAAGGGTTAGGGTTAGGGACAGGGTTAGGTTAAGGGTAAGGGTTAGGGTAAGGGTTAGGTTTAGTTGTTACGGTTAGGGTTAGGTTTAGGGTTAGGGTTAGGATAAGGTAAGAGATAGGGTTAGGGATAGCGTTAGGGTTAGTGTTAGGTTTAGGGTTATGGTTAGGGTAAGGGTAAGGGTTAGGTTAGGGTTAGGTTTAGGGTTAGGGTAAGGGTTAGGGTTAGGGTGAGGGTTTGGGTTAGGGTAAGGGTTAGGGTTAGGGTAAGGGTTAGGGTTAGGGTTAGGTTTAGGGTTAGGGTAAGGGTAAGGGTTAGGGTTAGGGTTAGGGTTAGGGTTAGGTAAGGGTAAGGGTTAGGGTAAGGGTTAGGGTTAGGGTAAGGGTTAGGGTTAGGGTTAGGTTTAGGGTTAGGTTTAGGGTTCGGGTTAGGGTTAGGGTAAGGGTTAGGGTTAGGGTAAGGGTTAGCGTTAGGGTAAGGGTTAGGGTTAGGGTTAGGTTTAGGGTTAGGTTTAGGGTTCGGGTTAGGGTTAGGGTAAGGGTAAGGGTTAGGGTTAGGGTTAGGGTTAGGTAAGGGTAAGGGTTAGGTTTAATGTTTCGGTAGGTTTAGGTTTAGGGTTAGGGTTAGGGTTAGGGTAAAGATAAGCGTTAAAGTTAAGGTTAGGGTTAGGGTTAGGATTAGGGTTAGGGTAATGGTAAGTGTTAGGGTTAGGTTTAGGGGTTGGGTTAGGGTAAGGGTAAGGGTTAGGTTAAGGGTTAGGGTTCGCTTTAGGGTTAGGGTTAGGGTTAGGCTCAGGGAAAGGATAGGGGTTAGGGTTAGGGTAAGGGTAAGGATTCTCGTTAGCTTTAGGGTTAGGGTTAGGGCAAGGGTAAGGGTTAGGGTTAGGGTTATGGTTAGGTTTAGGTTTAGGGTTTTGGTTAGGGTTAGAGTTAGGTTTAGGGTTAGGTTTAGGGTTAGGGTAAGGGTAAGGGTAAGGGTTACGGTTAGGTTTACGGTTAGGGGTTACGGTTAGAATTAGGTTTAGTGTTAGGATTAGGGTAAGGGTAAGGGATAGGGTTATGGATAGGGTTTCGGTTAGGGTTAGGTTTAGGTTAGGGTTAGGGTTAGGTTGAGGGTTAGGGTATGGGTTAGGTTTAGGGTTAGGTTAGGTTTAGGGTTAGGATTAGGGTTAGGGTTAGGGTAAGGGAACGGGTTAGGGTTAAGGTTACTGTTAGGGTTTGGGTTAGGGTTAGGGTAAGGGTAAGGGTTAGGGTTACGTTTAGGTTTAGGGTAAGGGTAAGGGTTAGGGTTAGGTTTAGTGTTAGGGTTAGGGTTCGGGTAAGGGTAAGGGTTAGAGCTAAGGTTAGGTTTAGCGTTATGGTTAGGGTTAAGGTTAGGGATAGGGTTAGGGGAAGGGTAAGGTTTAGGGTTACTTTTAGTGTTAGGGTTAGGGTAAGGTTAAGGATTAGGGTTAGGGTTAGGGTTTGGTTTAGGGTTAGGGTAGGGGTTAGGGTTAGGTTTAGGGTAAGAGTAAGGATTAGGGTTAAGATTAGGGTTAGGGTTAGGGTAAGGGTTAGGGTTAGGGTTAGGTTTAGGGTTAGGTTTAGGGTTAGGGTTAGGGTAAGGGTTAGGGTAAGGGTTAGGGTTAGGGTTAGGGTTAAGTTTAGGGTTGGGTTTAAGGTTGGCGTTAACGTTAGGGTAAGGATAAGGGTTAGGGTTAGGGTAGGGTTAGGGTTAGGGTTAGGGGTTATGGTTAGGGATAGGTTTAGGGTTAGGGTTATGATAAGGGTAAGGGTTCGGGTTGGGTTTAGGGTTAAGTTTAGGTTTAGGGTTAGGGTAAGAGTAAGGGTAATGGTTAGGTTATGGTTAGGGTTAGGTTAGGGTAAGGGTTTGGTTTAGAGTTAGGGTTAGGTTTAGGTGTAGGGTTAGGGTTAGGGTTAGGGTAAGGGTAAGGGTTATGGTTAGGGTTAGTTTTAGGGTTATGGTAAGGGTAAGGGTTAGAGTTAGGTTTAGGGTGACGGTTAGGGTTAGGGTAAGGGTTAGGGTTAGGGTTAGGTTTGGGTTGAGGGTAAGGGTAAGTGTTAGGGTTAGGGTTAGTTTTAGGATAAGGGTAAGTTTTAGGGTTAGGGTTAGGGTTAGGGTAAAGATTAGGGTTAGGGTTAGGGTTAGTTTTAGGGTTAGGCTTAGGGTAAGAGTAAGGGTTAGGGTTAGGTTTAGGTTTAGTGTTGGGGTTAAGGTTAGGGTTAGGGAAGTGTTAGGGTTAGGGTTAGGATTAGGTTTAGAGTTACGGGTAGGGTTAGGGTGAGGGTTAGAGTAAGGGTATGTGTTTGGTTTAGGGTTAGGGTTAGGGTTAGCGTTAGGGTAAGGGTAAGGTTTAGGGTTAGGGTTAGGGTTAAGGTAAGGGTAAGGGTTAGGGTTAGGGTTAGGTTTAGTTGTTACGGTTAGGTTTAGGTTTAGGGTTAGGGATAGTGTAAGGGTAAGGGATAGGGTTAGGGATAGGGTTAGGGTTAGGGTAAGGGTTAGGGTTAGGTTTAAGGTTATTTTTACTGTTACGGTAAGGATAAGGGTTGTGGTAGGGTTAGGGTTAGGGTTAGGATTAGGGTTACGGTTGGGTTGGGGTAAGGGTAAGTGTTAGTGTTAGGGTTAAGGTTAGGGTTAGGATTAGAGTTAGGGTTAGGATTAGGTTAAGGGTAAGGGTTAGTTTTAGGGTGAGGGTTTGGGTTAGGGTAAGGGTTAGGGTTAAGTTTAAGGGTTAGGGTTAGGGTTAGGGTAAGGGTAAGTGTTAGTGTTCGGGTTAAGGTTAGGGTTTGGATTAGAGTTAGGTTTAGGGTTAGGTTAAGGGTAAGGCTTAGGGTTAGGGTGAGGGTTTGGGTTAGGGTAAGGGTTAGGGTTAGGGGTTAGGATTAGGGTTAGTGTAAGGGTTAGGTTTAGTTTTAGGGTTAGGGTTAGGGTAAGGGTTAGGTTTAGGTTTAGTGTTAGGGTTAGGGTTAGGGTAAGGGTAAGTGTTAGTGTTAGGGTTAGGGTAATGGTTAGTGTTAGTGTTAGGATTAGGTTTAGTGTTGGGGTTAAGGTTAGAGTTAGGGTTAGGGTAAGGGTAAGGGTTAGGGTTAGGGTTAGGTTAAGGGTAAGGGTTATGGTAAGGGTTAGGTTTAGATGTTACGGTTAGGGTTAGGATTAGGGTTAGGGTTAGGTAAGGGTAAGGGATAGGGTTAGGGATAGGGTTAGGGTTAGGGTTAGGTTTAGGGTTAGGTTTAGGGTAAGGGTAAGGGTTAGGGTTAGGGTTAGGGTTTGGGTTAAAGTTACGGTTAGTGTTAGGGTTAGGCTAAGGGTAAGGGTTAGGTTAGGGTTATGTTTAGGGTTAGGGTAAGTGTTAGGTTTAGGTTTAGGGTTAGGGTTAGGGTTAGGGTTAGGGTAGGGGTTAGGGTTAGGGTTAGGTTAAGGGTTAGGTTTAGGGTTCGGGTTAGGGTTAGGGTAAGGGTAAGGGATAGGGTTAGGTTTAGGGTTAAGGTTAGGGTTAGGGAAGGATAGGGGTTAGGGTTAGGGTTAGGTTTAGGTTTAGGGTTAGGGTTAGGGTTAGGGAAGGATAGGGGTTAGGGTTAGGGTTAGGTAAGGGTATGGTTAGGTTTAATGTTTGGGTTAGGTTTAGGTTAGGGTTAGGGTTAGAGAAAGGATAACGGATAGGGTTAAGGTTAGGTTTAGGGTTAGGGTTAGGGTTAGGGTTAGAGTTAGGTTTAGGGTTAGGGTTTGGGTTAGGGTTAGGGTAAGGGTAAGGGTAAGGGTTACGGTTAGGTTTACGGTTAGGGGTTACAGTTAGAGTTAGGTTTAGTGTTAGGGTTACGGTAAGGGTAAGGGATAGGGTTAAGGATAGGGTTTCGGTTAGGGTTAGGTTAGGTTTAAGGTTAGGATTAGGGTTAGGGTTAGGGTAAGGGTAAGGGTTAGCCTTAAGGTTATTGTTAGGGTTAGGGTTAGGTTAGGGTAAGGGTAAGGGTTAGGGTTACGTTAGGGTTAGGCTTAGGGTAAGGGTAAGGGTTAGGGTTAGGTTTAGGGTTAGGGTTAGGGTTAGGGTTAGCGTTAGGGTAAGGGTAAGGGTTAGAGCTAAGGTTATGTTTAGCGTTAGGGTTAGGGTTAAGGTTAGGGTTAGGGTTTGGGGAAGGGTAAGGGTTAGGGTTACTTTTAGGGTTAGGGTTAGGGTAAGGTTAAGGATTAGGGTTAGGTTTAGGGTTTGGTTTAGGGTTAGGGTAGGGGTTAGGGATAGGGTTAGGGTAAGAGTAAGGGTTAGGTTTATGGTTAGGGTAAGGGTTAGGGTAAGGGTTAGGGTTAGGGTTAGGGTTAGGGTTAGGTTTAGGGTTAGGTTTAGGGTTAGGGTTAGGGTAAGGGTTAGGGCAAGGGTTAGTTTTAGGGTTAGGGTTAGGTTTAGGTTTGGGGTTAAGATTAGGTTTAACGTTAGGGTAAGGGTAAGGGTTAGGGTTAGGGTAGGTTTAGGGTTAGGGTTAGGGGTTATGGTTAGGGATAGGTTTAGGGTTAGGGTTATGATAAGGGTAAGGGTTCGGGTTGGGTTTAGGGTTAAGGTTAGGGTTAGGGTTAGGGTAAGGGTTAGGTTTAGAGTTAGGGTTAGGGTAAGGGTTAGGTTAAGGGTTAGGGTTAGGTTTAGGGTTAGGGTTAGGGTGAGGGATAGGGTAAGGGTAAGGGTTAGGGTTAAGGTTAGGGTTAGGGTTAGGATTAGGGTTAGGGTAATGGTAAGGGTTAGGGTTAGGTTTAGGGTTTTGTTAGGGTAAGGGTAAGGGTTAGATTAAGGGTTAGGGTTAGGTTTAGAGTTAGGGTTAGGGTTAGGGTTAGGGAAAGGATAGCGGTTAGGGCTAAAGTGAAGTTTCGGGTTAGGGTTAGGGTTAAGTTTAGGGTTAGGGTAAGGGTAAGGGTTAGGGTTATTTTATGGTTAGGTTTAGGGTAAGGGTTAGGGTTAGGTTTAGGGTTAGGGTATGGTTAGGGTTAGGGTAAGATTAAGGATTAGGGTTAGGATTAGGGTTAGGGTTAGGGTAAGGGTTAGGGCTAGGGTTAGGTTTAGGGTTAGGTTTAGGGTTAGGGTTAGGGTAAGGGTAAAGGTTAGGGTTACGTTTAGTGTTAGGTTTAGTGTTGGGGTTAAGGCTAGGGTTAGGGTAAGCATTTGGGTTATGGTTACGGTTAAGGTAAGGGTAAGGGTTAGGGTTGGGGTATGGTTAGGTTAAGGGTTAGAGTTAGGTTTAGGGTAAGGGTAAGGGTTAGGATTAGGGTTAGGGTTAGGTTTAGGTTTAGGTTTAGGCTAAGGGTAAGGGTTAGAGTTAGGGTTAGGGTGACCGTTAGGTTTAGGGTAAGGGTTAGGGTTAGGGTTAGGGTTGGGTTGAGTGTAAGGGTAAGTGTTAGGGTTAGGGTTAGGTTTAGGATGAGGGTAAGTGTTAGGGTTAGGATTAGGTTTAGGGTTAGGGTAAGGATTAGGGTTAGGTTTAGTTTTAGGGTTAGGCTTAGGGTAAGGGGAAGGGTTAGGGTTAGGTTTAGGTTTAGTGTTGGGGTAAAGGTTAGGGTTAGGGTAAGGGTTAGGGTTAGGATTAGGGTTAGGTTTAGGGTTAGGTTTAGGGTTACGGTTAGGGTTAGGGTGAGGGTTACAGTAAGGGTATGTGTTAGGGTTAGGGTTAGGGTTAGGGTTAGCGTTAGGGTAAGGGTAAGGTTTAGGGTTAGGGTTAGGGTTAAGGTAAGGGTAAGGGTTAGGGTTAGGGTTAGGTTTGGTTGTTACAGTTAGGGTTAGGTTTAGGGTTAGGGTGAGGGTTAGGGTAAGGGTTAGGTTTAGGGTTAGGTTAGGTTTAGGGTTAGGATTAGGTTTAGGGATATGATAAGGGTAAGGGTTAGGGTTAAGGTTACTGTTAGGGTTTGGGTGAGGGTTAGGTTAAGGGTAAGGGTTAGGGTTACATTTAGGGTTAGGCTTAGGGTAAGGGTAAGGTTTAGGGTTAGGGTTAGTGTTAGGGTTAGGGTAAGGGTGAGGGTTAGAGCTAAGTTTAGGTTTAGCGTTAGGGTTAGGGTTAAGGTTAGGGTTAGGATTAGGGGAAGGGTAAGGTTTAGGGTTACTTTTAGGGTTAGGGTTAGGGTAAGGTTAAGGGTTAGAGTTAGGGTTAGGGTTTGGTTTAGGGTTAGGGTAGGGGTTAGGTTTAGGGTTAGGGTAAGAGTAAGGGTTAGGGTTAAGGTTAGGGTTAGGGTTAGGGTAAGGTTTAGGGTTAGGGTTAGGTTTAGGGTTAGGTTTAGGGTTAGGGTTAGGGTAATGGTTAGGGTAAGGGCTAGGGTTAGGTTTAGGGTTAGGTTTAGGGTTGGGGTTAAGGTTAGGGTTAACGTTAGTGTAAGGGTAAGGGTTAGGGTTAGGGTAGGGTTAGGGTTAGGGTTAGGGGTTATGGTTAGGAATAGGTTTAGGGTTAGGGTTATGATAAGGGTAAGGGTTCGGGTTGGGTTTAGGGTTAAGGTTAGGGTTAGGGTTAGGGTAAGAGGAAGGGTTAGGTTAGGGTTAGAGTTAGCTTAGGGTAAGGGTTAGGTTTAGAGTTAGTGTTAGGTTTAGGTGTAGGGTTATTGTTAGGGTTAGGGTTAGGGTAAGGGTAAGGGTTAGGGTTAGGGTTTTGGTTAGGGTTAGAGTTAGGTTTAGGGTTAGGGTTAGGGTTAGGGTAAGGGTAAGGGTAAGGGTTACGGTTAGGTTTACGGTTAGGGGTTACGGTTAGAGTTAGGTTTAGTGTTAGGATTAGGGTAAGGGTAAGGGATAGGGTTAAGGATAGGGTTTCGGTTAGGGTTAGGTTTAGGTTAGGGTTAGGGTTAGGTTGAGGGTTAGGGTAGGGGTTAGGTTTAGGGTTAGGTTAGGTTTAGGGTTAGGATTAGGGTTAGGGTTAGGGTAAGGGAACGGGTTAGGGTTAAGGTTACTGTTAGGGTTTGGGTTAGGGTTAGGGTAAGGGTAAGGCTTAGGGTTACGTTTAGGTTTAGGGTAAGGGTAAGGGTTAGGGTTAGGTTTAGTGTTAGGGTTAGGGTTCGGGTAAGGGTAAGGGTTAGAGCTAAGGTTAGGTTTAGCGTTATGGTTAGGGTTAAGGTTAGGGATAGGGTTAGGGGAAGGGGAAGGGTTAGGGTTACTTTTAATGTTAGGGTTAGGGTAAGGTTAAGGATTAGGGTTAGGGTTAGGGTTTGGTTTAGGGTTAGGGTAGGGGTTAGGGTTAGGTTTAGGGTAAGAGTAAGGGTTAGGGTTAGGATTAGGGTTAGGGTTAGGGTTAGGGTTAGGAAAAGGATAAGGGATAAGGTTAAGGTTATGTTTAGGGTTAGGGTTAGGGTAAGGGTAAGGATTAGCGTTAGCGTTAGGGTTAGGGTTAGGGTAAGGGTAAGGGTTAGGGTTAGGGTTAGGGTTAGGGTTAGGTTAGGTTAGGGTTAGGGTTAGGGTTAGGGTAAGGGATAGGGTTAAGGATAGGGTTTCGGTTAGGGTTAGGTTTAGGTTAGGGTTAGGG
The DNA here is from genome assembly GCA_024803745.1 of Megascapheus bottae. Taxonomy (NCBI): domain Eukaryota; kingdom Metazoa; phylum Chordata; class Mammalia; order Rodentia; family Geomyidae; genus Megascapheus; species Megascapheus bottae. The sequence goes on along the minus strand of JANJXV010001247.1, from coordinate 63,968 downwards.
TTAGGGTGAGGGTTAGGGTAAGGGTTAGGTTTAGGGTTAGGTTAGGTTTAGGGTTAGGATTAGGGTTAGGGTTATGGTAAGGGTAAGGGTTAGGGTTAAGGTTACTGTTAGGGTTTGGGTGAGGGTTAGGTTAAGGGTAAGGGTTAGGGTTACATTTAGGGTTAGGCTTAGGGTAAGGGTAAGTGTTAGGGTTAGGGTTAGTGTTAGGGTTAGGGTAAGGGTAAGGGTTAGAGCTAAGTTTAGGTTTAGCGTTAGGGTTTGGGTTAAGGTTAGGGTTAGGATTAGGGGAAGGGTAAGGTTTAGGGTTACTTTTAGGGTTAGGGTTAGGGTAAGGTTAAGGGTTAGAGTTAGGGTTAGGGTTTGGTTTAGGGTTAGGGTAGGGGTTAGGTTTAGGGTTAGGGTAAGAGTAAGGGTTAGGGTTAGGATTAGGGTTAGGGTTAGGGTAAGGTTTAGGGTTAGGGTTAGGTTTAGGGTTAGGTTTAGGGTTGGGGTTAGGGTAATGGTTAGGGTAAGGGTTAGGGTTAGGTTTAGGGTTAGGTTTAGGGTTGGGGTTAAGGTTAGGGTTAACGTTAGGGTAAGGGTAAGGGTTAGGGTTAGGGTAGGGTTAGGGTTAGGGTTAGGGGTTATGGTTAGGAATAGGTTTAGGGTTAGGGTTATGATAAGGGTAAGGGTTCGGGTTGGGTTTAGGGTTAAGGTTAGGGTTAGGGTTAGGGTAAGAGGAAGGGTTATGTTAGGGTTAGGGTTAGCTTAGGGTAAGGGTTAGGTTTAGAGTTAGTGTTAGGTTTAGGTGTAGGGTTATTGTTAGGTTTAGGGTTAGGGTAAGGGTAAGGGTTAGGGTTAGGGTTAGGGTTAGGTTTAGGTTTAGGGTTTTGGTTAGGGTTAGAGTTAGGTTTAGGGTTAGGGTTAGGGTTAGGGTAAGGGTAAGTGTAAGGCTTACGGTTAGGTTTACGGTTAGGGGTTACGGTTAGAGTTAGGTTTAGTGTTAGGATTAGGGTAAGGGTAAGGGATAGGGTTAAGGATAGGGTTTCGGTTAGGGTTAGGTTTAGGTTAGGGTTAGGGTTAGGTTGAGGGTTAGGGTAGGGGTTAGGTTTAGGGTTAGGTTAGGTTTAGGGTTAGGATTAGGGTTAGGGTTAGGGTAAGGGAACGGGTTAGGGTTAAGGTTACTGTTAGGGTTTGGGTTAGGGTTAGGGTAAGGGTAAGGGTTAGGGTTACGTTTAGGTTTAGGGTAAGGGTAAGGGTTAGGGTTAGGTTTAGTGTTAGGGTTAGGGTTCGGGTAAGGGTAAGGGTTAGAGCTAAGGTTAGGTTTAGCGTTATGGTTAGGGTTAAGGTTAGGGATAGGGTTAGGGGAAGGGTAAGGGTTACGGTTACTTTTAGTGTTAGGGTTAGGGTAAGGTTAAGGATTAGGGTTAGGGTTAGGGTTTGGTTTAGGGTTAGGGTAGGGGTTAGGTTTAGGGTTAGGGTAAGAGTAAGGGTTAGGGTTAGGATTAGGGTTAGGGTTAGGGTAAGGGTTAGGGTTAGGGTTAGGTTTAGGGTTAGGTTTAGGGTTAGGGTTAGGGTAAGGGTTAGTGTAAGGCTTAGGGTTAGGGTTAGGGTTAAGTTTAGGGTTGGGTTTAAGGTTAGCGTTAACGTTAGGGTAAGGATAAGGGTGAGGGTTAGGGTAGGGTTAGGATTAGGGTTACGGGTTATTGTTAGGGATAGGTTTAGGGTTAGGGTTATGATAAGGGTAAGGGTTCGGGTTGGGTTTAGGGTTAAGTTTAGGTTTAGGGTTAGGGTAAGAGTAAGGGTAATGGTTAGGTTATGGTTAGGGTTAGGGTTAGGGTTAGGGTTAGGGTAAGGGTAAGGGTTAGGGTTAGGGTTAGGGTGAGGGTTAGTTTTAGGGTTATGGTAAGGGTAAGGGTTAGAGTTAGGTTTAGGGTGACGGTTAGGGTTAGGGTAAGGGTTAGGGTTAGGGTTGGGTTGAGGGTAAGGGTAAGTGTTAGGGTTAGGGTTAGGTTTAGGATAAGGGTAAGTTTTAGGGTTAGGGTTAGGGTTAGGGTAAGGATTAGGGTTAGGGTTAGGGTTAGTTTTAGGGTTAGGCTTAGGGTAAGGGTAAGGGTTAGTGTTAGGTTTAGGTTTAGTGTTGGGGTTAAGGTTAGGGTTAGGGAAGTGTTAGGGTTAGGGTTAGGGTTAGGTTTAGGGTTACGGGTAGGGTTAGGGTGAGGGTTAGAGTAAGGGTATGTGTTTGGTTTAGGGTTAGGGTTAGGGTTAGGGTTAGCGTTAGGGTAAGGGTAAGGTTTAGGGTTAGGGTTAGGGTTAAGGTAAGGGTAAGGGTTAGGGTTAGGGTTAGGTTTAGTTGTTACGGTTAGGGTTAGGTTTAGGGTTAGGGATAGTGTAAGGGTAAGGGATAGGGTTAGGGATAGGGTTAGGGTTAGGGTAAGGGTTAGGGTTAGGTTTAAGGTTATTTTTACTGTTACGATAAGGATAAGGGTTGTGGTAGGGTTAGGGTTAGGGTTAGGGTTAGGGTAAGGGTTAGGGTTAGGGTTAGGGTTAGGGTTACGGTTGGGTTGGGGTAAGGGTAAGTGTTAGTGTTAGGGTTAAGGTTAGGGTTAGGATTAGAGTTAGGGTTAGGATTAGGTTAAGGGTAAGGGTTAGTTTTAGGGTGAGGGTTTGGGTTAGGGAAAGGGTTAGGGTTAAGATTAAGGGTTAGGGTTAGGGTAAGGGTAAGTGTTAGTGTTAGGGTTAAGGTTAGGGTTAGGATTAGAGTTAGGGTTAGGGTTAGGTTAAGGGTAAGGCTTAGGGTTAGGGTGAGGGTTTGGGTTAGGGTAAGGGTTAGGGTTAGGGGTTAGGGTTAGGGTTAGTGTAAGGGTTAGGTTTAGTTTTAGGGTTAGGGTTAGGGTAAGGGTTAGGTTTAGGTTTAGGGTTAGGGTTAGGGTTAGGGTAAGGGTAAGTGTTAGTGTTAGGGTTAGGGTAATGGTTAGTGTTAGTGTTAGGATTAGGTTTAGTGTTGGGGTTAAGGTTAGAGTTATGGTTAGGGTAAGGGTAAGGGTTAGGGTTAGGGTTAGGGTTAGGTTAAGGGTAAGGGTTATGGTAAGGGTTAGGTTTAGATGTTACGGTTAGGGTTAGGATTAGGGTTAGGGTTAGGGTAAGGGTAAGGGATAGGGTTAGGGATAGGGTTAGGGTTAGGGTTAGGTTTAGGGTTAGGTTTAGGGTAAGGGTAAGGGTTAGGGTTAGGGTTAGGGTTTGGGTTAAAGTTACGGTTAGTGTTAGGGTTAGGCTAAGGGTAAGGGTTAGTTTAGGGTTAGGTTTAGGGTTAGGGTAAGTGTTATGTTTAGGTTTAGCGTTAGGGTTAGGGTAGGGGTTAGGGTTAGGGTTAGGTTTAGGGTTAGGTTTAGGGTTCGGGTTAGGGTTAGGGTAAGGGTAAGGGTTAGGGTTATGGTTAGGGTTAGGGTAAGGTAAGGGTAATGGTTAGGTTTAATGTTTGGGTAGGTTTAGGTTTAGGGTTAGAGTTAGGGTTAGGGTAAGTTTAAGTGTTAGGGTTAAGGTTAGGGTTAGGTTTAGGATTAGGGTTAGGGCAATGGTAAGGGTTAGGGTTAGATTTAGGGTTTGGGTTAGGGTAAGGGAAAGGGTTAGGCTAAGGGTTAGGGTTAGGTTTAGGGTTAGGTTTAGGGTTAGGGTTAGGGAAGGATAGGGGTTAGGGTTAGGGTTAAGGTTAGGGTTAGGGTTAGGTAAGGGTATGGTTAGGTTTAATGTTTGGGTTAGGTTTAGGTTAGGGTTAGGGTTAGGGAAAGGATAACGGATAGGGTTAAGGTTAGGTTTAGGGTTAGGGTTAGGGCAAGGGTAAGGGTAAGGGTTAGGGTTAGGTTTAGGTTTAGGGTTAGGGTTAGGGTTAGGGTTAGGGTTAGAGTTAGGTTTAGGGTTAGGGTTAGGGTTAGGGTAAGGGTAAGGGTAAGGGTTACGGTTAGGTTTACGGTTAGGGGTTATGGTTAGAGTTAGGTTTAGTGTTAGGGTTACGGTAAGGGTAAGGGATAGGGTTAAGGATAGGGTTTCGGTTAGGGTTAGGTTAGGTTAGGGTTAGGGTTTGGGTTAGGGTTAGGGTAAGCTTAGGTTTAGGGTTAGGTTAGGTTTAAGGTTAGGATTAGGGTTAGGGTTAGGGTAAGGGTAAGGGTTAGGGTTAAGGTTATTGTTAGGGTTAGGGTTAGGGTTAGGGTAAGGGTAAGGGTTAGGGTTACGTTTAGGGTTAGGCTTAGGGTAAGGGTAAGGGTTAGGGTTAGGTTTAGGGTTAGGGTTAGGTTAGGGTTAGCGTTAGGGTAAGGGTAAGGGTTAGAGCTAAGGTTATGTTTAGCGTTAGGGTTAGGGTTAAGGTTAGGGTTAGGGTTTGGGGAAAGGTAAGATTTAGGGTTACTTTTAGGGTTAGGGTTAGGGTAAGGTTAAGGATTAGGGTTAGGGTTAGGGTTTGGTTTAGGGTTAGGGTAGGGGTTAGGGATAGGGTTAGGGTAAGAGTAAGGGTTAGGTTTAGGGGTAGGGTAAGGGTTAGGGTAAGGGTTAGGGTTAGGGTTAGGATTAGGTTTAGGGTTAGGTTTAGGGTTAGGGTTAGGGTAAGGGTTAGGGCAAGGGTTAGTTTTAGGGTTAGGGTTAGGTTTAGGTTTGGGGTTAATTTAGGTTTAACGTTAGGGTAAGGGTAAGGGTTAGGGTTAGGGTAGGTTTAGGGTTAGGGTTAGGGGTTATGGTTAGGGTTAGGGTTAGGGTTAGGGTAAGGGTACGGGTTAGGGTTAGGGTTAGGGTTAGTTTTAGGGTATGGTAAGGGTAAGGGTTAGAGTTAGGGTTAGGGTGATGGTTAGGGTTAGGGTTAGGGTTAAGGGTTAAGTTAGGGTTAGGGTTAGGGTAAAGGTTAGGTTTAGAGTTAGGGTTAGGTTTAGGTGTAGGATTAGGGTTAGGGTTAGGGTAAGGGTAAGGGTTAGGGTTAGGGTTCGAGTTAGGGTTAGTTTTAGGGTTATGGTAAGGGTAAGGGTTAGAGTTAGGTTTAGTGTGACGGTTAGGGTTATGGTAAGGGTTAGGGTTAGGGTTAGGGTTGGGTTGAGGGTAAGGGTAAGTGTTAGGGTTAGGGTTAGGTTTAGGATAAGGGTAAGTTTTAGGGTTAGGGTTAGGGTTAGGGTAAGGATTAGGGTTAGGGTTTGGGTTAGTTTTAGGGTTAGGCTTAGGGTAAGAGTAAGGGTTAGGGTTAGGTTTAGGTTTAGTGTTGGGGTTAAGGTTAGGGTTAGGGAAGGGTTAGCGTTAGGGTTAGGGTTATGGTTAGGTTTAGGGTTACGTGTAGGGTTAGGGTGAGGGTTAGAGTAAGGGTATGTGTTTGGTTTAGGGTTAGGGTTAGGGTTAGGGTTAGCGTTAGGGTAAGAGTAAGGTTTAGGGTTAGGGTTAGGGTTAAGGTAAGTTTAAGGGTTAGGGTTAGGTTTAGTTGTTAGGGTTAGGTTTAGGGTTAGTGATAGTGTAAGGGTAAGGGATAGGGTTAGGGATAGGGTTAGGGTTAGGGTAATTGTTAGGGTTAGGTTTAAGGTTATTTTTACTGTTACGATAAGGATAAGGGTTGTGTTAGTGTTAGGGTTAGGGTTAGGGTAAGGGTTAGGGTTAGGGTTAGAGTTAGGGTTACGGTTGGGTTGGGGTAAGGGTAAGTGTTAGTGTTAGGGTTAAGGTTAGGGTTAGGATTAGAGTTAGGGTTAGGGTTAGGTTAAGGGTAAGGGTTAGTTTTAGGGTGAGGGTTTGGGTTAGGGTAAGGTTTAGGGTTAAGGTTAAGGGTAAGGTTTAGGGTTAGGGTGAGGGTTTGGGTTAGGGTAAGAGTTAGGGTTAGGGTTAGGTTTAAGGGTTAAGGTTAGGGTTAGGGTTAGGGTAAGGGTTAGTTTTAGAGTTAGGGTTAGGTTTAGGTGTAGGGTTAGGGTTAGGGTTAGGGTTAGGTAACGGTAAGGGTTAGGTTCGGGTTAGGGTTAGGTTTAGGGTAAGGGTAAGGATTAGGTTAGGGTTAGGGTTAGGGTTAAGGTTAGGGTTAGGGTTAGTTTAAGGGTAAGGGTTAGGTTAGGGTTAGGGTTAAGGTTAGGGTTAGGGTTTGGGTTAGGGTAAGGGTAAGGGTTAGGTTAGGGTTAGGGTTAGGGTTAGGGTAAGTGTTAGGGTTAGGGTTACGGTTCAGTTTAGGGTTAGGGTTAAGGTTAGAGTTAAGGTTAGGGTTAGGGTTAGTTTAAGGGTAAGGGTTAGGTTAGGGTTGGGGTTAGGGTTAAGGTTAGGGTTAGGGTTAGTTTAAGGGTAAGGGTTAGGTTAGGGTTAGGGTTAAGGTTAGGGTTAGAGTTAGGGTAAGGGTAAGGGTTAGGTTAGGGTTAGGGTTAGGGTTAGGGTAAGTGTTAGGGTAAGGGTTAGTGTTCGGTTTAGGGTTAGGGTTAGGGTTAGGGTAAGGGTTAGGGTTAGGGTTAGGGTTAGGTTTAGGGTTGGGTTGGGGTAAGGTTAAGTGTTCGGGTTAGGGTTAGGGTTAAGATATGGGTAAGGGTTAGGGTTAGGGGTTAGGGTTAAGTTTAGAGTTAGGGTAGGGTTAGTTATAGGGATAGGGTTAGGGTTAGGGTAAGGGTAAGGGTTAGTGTTAGGGTTAGGGTTAGGGTTAGGGTAAGTGTTAGGGTAAGGGTTAGTGTTCGGTTTAGGGTTAGGGTTAGGGTTAGGGTAAGGGTTAGGGTTAGGGTTAGGGTTAGGTTTAGGGTTGGGTTGGGGTAAGGTTAAGTGTTCGGGTTAGGGTTAGGGTTAAGATATGGGTAAGGGTTAGGGTTAGGGGTTAGGGTTAAGTTTAGAGTTAGGGTAGGGTTAGTTATAGGGATAGGGTTAGGGTAAGGGTAAGGGTAAGGGTTAGTGTTAGGGTTAGGTTTAGATTCAGGGTTAGGGTTAGGTTTAGGTAAGGGTAAGTTTAAGGTTAGGGTTAGGGTTAGGGTAAGGGTAAGGGTTTGGGTTAGGTTTAGGGTTAGGGTAGGGGTTAGGGTTAGGGTTAGTGTTAGGGTTAGGGTTAGGTTTAGGGTTAGGGCTTGGGTAAGGGTAAGGGTTAGGTTTAGGGTTAGGGTTAGGGTTAGTGTTAGGTTACCGTTAGGGTTAGGGTAAGGGCAAGGGTTAGGATTAGGTTTAGGGTTAAGTTTAGGTTTAGGTTTAGGTTTAGGGTTAGGGTAAGGGTATGTGTTAGGGTTAGTGTTGGGAGCCAGAGTGGAATCAAACTGTACCTTGACTTGCATCAGACGGTGGCTATATTGTCTTATTGCTTTCTGGCCCTATTCTCTGTAAATGACCTGAGAATTACTATATGAATGCAACACCTGGAGGTTTCCTGGGTCAGGAGGAGAGAAGAAGGGGGAGTGGAAAATAAACGCGGCAGTCTCGGCAGTCTTTGCCTGGACTGCGGACATCCCGGACCCGGTGTGTCTGTCTCTCTTCTTTTTCTTCCTAGTCCTTGTCCCCTATTTCAGGAACCCCAATCTGCGAACCCTGGTTTGCTGCCGTTTGGCCCCGGCATCTGGCGCCCGAACAGGGACCCTGAAAATCTGGGACGAAGGTGAAGGACCCCTCCCTGTGGTGAGTAACACATCGTAGGACTATTAAGAGAGGATCTTAAGAGAGAGTATAGTCAGGAGTAAAAATTATGGGTCAAGCTAATAGCCATAGGTTATTTCTACCGATTTTAAGAGGCCTATTTGAAGCCCACGGAACGTGGGTGGAAAAAGGGGTGCTTCAGAGCTTCCTACAGTTTGTCGAGGAGGCATACCCGAGGTCTATAGAGGAGGAATTCCAAAAAGCCTGGCAGCGGATAGGAAAAAGAATTCAAGATTATTATAATGTATATGGCCCCGAAAAGACCCCAGTAGAGGCTATTACTGTATGGAATTTAATAAGTGAATACATAGATCCTCTACATGAAAATGCTGAACTTAATCTTGAATTAAGGGAACTTTATGAGTTAAAGGACCCTTCTGAAGAACCTGAGGCTGAGCCATATGCCGCAGCCCAAGAGAGTCTAAGTGAGATTTTGAAAAGGGAACAACAACCAGTAGATATTGAGTATCAGAATTCAGGTTTGAATATCAAGGAGGAAAGTTATGATGAGTCAATCGAGGGCCGGGTGGCTACGATAGAGAAGAAGTTAGAAGAAATGCTACATCTTCTATCGAAAATGGGGATAGAGCAGAGAGCCCCCCCAGAAGTAGGAAAGAAATATGACCCTCAGGCCACTATGCTGTCTGATTCTAAACCTTACCCCTCACGCCCACCGCCTCCAGCTGCAGCCTTATGGCCTCAATCCCTTTTTCAACCTTTAGGCAAGCCTAAAGGCCCTAGCAACAAGTCCCTTTTAACAGGCACTACAACCAGGCACAGTGCATCACAATTAAACCTGACTCAGGCTGCTAGAGAGAGGGAAGATATTTCAGGGCCTCGATGCTTCCCTAGTTTAGTTGATCATGATGAACAAGTATACCATCAACCTGTTCCTGTTAAACTATTACAGGATTTAAAAAATGCCTGCTCCCAATATGGGCCAACTGCCCCTTTTACTCAAGTAATATTGGAGGCCGCATGTGCTGGTATTGCATGCCCAAATGACTGGAAGCGGCTTGCCAGAGCATGCCTTAGTGCAGGAGAGTACTTATTATGGAAGACAGAGTTCACTGCACAGTGTCGGGCTAAAATTGAAACAAATAGGTCTAAGAACCTGCCTTATACTTTTGATCAGTTGTTAGGAGAGGGAACCTATAAAAACACCGATCAATTGGGTTATGCAAAGGATCCTATTTACAAATAAATGCTGCGGCGAGAGAGGCTTGGAAAAAGTTATGCAATTCCAATCGTACAAAAAATCTAGTAGAAGTTAAACAGGGACCGAATGAACCTTATCTAGAATTTTTGTCTCGATTAATGGAGACTGCAGACTGCCTAGTACAAGATGAGAATGCAAGGAAGAGTATAGTTAGACACATAGCCTATGAAAATGCCAACGCCGCCTGTCAGGCGGCTATCAGACCCCATAGGAATAAGGGAGGAATCACAGACTTTATTTCACTGTGTGCTGATATTGGACCCTCCCATGTACAAGGCCTTACTTTAGCCGCCGCTCCTCAAGGAAAGACTGTTAGTGAGTCTCTAAAATATAGAGGTCAGCGGCATTCTCGGGATGCTAGACCCCCAGGGCGTTGCTTTTCTTGTGGACAAATAGGACATTGGATGACGCAATGCCCACGCCAGGCCAGGCAAAAGAGAGAAAAATCACCTGGCACATGTCCACGCTGTGGTAAAGGGAAGCACTGGGCTAAAGATTGCAAGTCAGCAACTAATCGCAATGGCCGCCCGTATTTGGGAAACTGGAGAAGGGGCCAGCCCCTGGCCCCGCAAAACCATGGGGCAGTCCCTCCCTCTTCTCGGCCACAAGTGCATCTTCTAACAACCCCCCAAGATCAGTCTCCAGCCTCCTCCGTGCCACCCCAGGCAGTGCAGAATTGGACCTCTGTTCCTCCACCTGCTCAGTATTGACCCCAGAGATGGGGACACAAGCTCTCCCCACGGGGGTATTCGGCCCCCTTCCCCCGGGAGTGGCTGGATTGCTCTTAGGGCGAAGTAGCTCAGCCCTAAAAGGGATACAGATTACACCTGGCAAAATTGACCAGGATTTTACTGGAGAAATCAAAGTTATGGCCTCTGCCCCGAAACACGTGGTATCGATCCCAGCCGGTCAAAAATTAGCACAATTAATAGTTGTGCCTTTACCTCCCGGGGAGACTGCTAATTCCCCATGTGGACAGAGAGGATTTAGATCTTCTGATATCTATTGGGTACAAAGCATAAAACAAGAGAGGCGTGAGATGACTATATTTATACAAGAAAAGCCCTTTAAAGGAATATTAGACACTGGAGCAGATGTGTCTGTGATATCTAAAAAACATTGGCCAGCCCAATGGCCCCTGACAACCTCTATGACTTCCCTACAGGGGGTTGGGCAAGCAACTGACCCACAGCAGAGCAGTGCGATCCTTGTTTGGAGAGATGAGGAAGGGCACTCTGGTCATTTTCAGCCATTTGTCCTGGATCATCTGCCAATTAATTTATGGGGTCGTGATATCATGGAAAAAATGGGAGTGTATATGTTTAGTCCTAGTGCTGCGGTCACTAAGCAGTTACTTGACCAAGGCCTCCTCCCCTTTAGGGGACTAGGCCGAGCAGCACAGGGGGAGCTAGAGCCACTCCAACCCCAGTCTCATCCTACGAGACAAGGATTAGGGTATCCCTTAACGGGAGCTGTCGTTTGCCCTCCCCCTCATGCTGATCCCATAAATTGGCTCTCTGAAGAACCGGTATGGGTTGAACAGTGGCCTCTTTCACTAGAAAAGATCATTGCAGTACAGCAGCTGGTACAGGAACAGCTGGACTTGGGACATGTGGCCCCTTCTAACTCTCCATGGAATTCTCCAATTTTTGTTATAAAGAAAAAGTCAGGTAAATGGAGGCTGCTACAGGATTTGAGAAAGGTCAACGCCACAATGGAACTGATGGGGGCCCTACAGCCTGGCTTGCCTTCACCCATGGCAATCCCAAAGGATACTTATAAGATTATTATAGATTTGAAGGATTGTTTCTATACTATACCCCTGGCGCCTCAAGACTGTAAGCGCTTTGCCTTCAGCGTCCCCTCTGTTAATTTTAAAGAACCCATGAAGCGATATCACTGGCTTGTGCTCCCACAGGGCATGGCAAATAGCCCAACTTTATGTCAAAGTTTTGTAGCCTGAGCCATTTCTTCCACTCGTGAAAAATTTTCTTCTGTTTATATTGTTCATTATATGGATGATATCTTGTTGGCTTGTTCTGACCCTATCGTCATACGACAAGCCTTTGGACAACTAAAGCAAGATCTGAGCCTCTTTGGCCTTATAATAGCAGCTGAAAAGGTTCAGGAACACCCCCCTTTTACATATCTAGGCCATATATTAGGCCCACACTATTTTAAAAGCCAAAAAATACAATTAAAACTTCACACTTAAGAACTCTTCATGATTTTCAGCAATTCTTAGGAGATATAAATTGGCTTCGGCCTTATCTAAAGCTCTCCACAGGAGAGTTAAAACCCCTTTTTGATCTCTTAAAAGGAGATACCAACGCTACATCCTTGCGCGAATTAAATCCTGACGCCAGGAGGGCCATCCAAATTGTAGAAAAGGCAATTTCCCAGCAACAAGTGACCTATTGTGACTATTCTAAACCATGGGGAGTTTACATTTTAGCTACTTCTCACTCCCCAACTGCTGTATTGTGGCAGGATGGCCCACTTTTATGGTTTTATCTACCATCAACACCCGGCAAAGTGCTGACTCCCTACTACGAATTGGTAGCTAATCTGATACATACGTGCCGAGTGGATTCCCGTAAATATTTAGGTCAGGAACCTCATTTTATCTGTGTCCCATATAATCTACAACAACAAGATTGGCTATTCGCCCATTGCGATTCTTGGGCCATTGCTTGGGCCAATTATACGGGGAAAATTTTGCATCACTACCCGTCTAACAAACTTCTCCAATTTGCTGCGTGTCATACGTTTCTATTTCCTTCCATAGTACCGGCCTCGCCTTTATCTTCTGCTGCTTTGGTATTTACAGATGGATCCTCTAATGGAATGGCTGCTTTGACCATTAATGGGAAAACTCAATCTTGGGTTACAGGTTTTTCCTCCGCCCAAGAGGTGGAATTGGAGGCTGTTTTACAAGCACTCGTCCTGTTACAAGACGAGCCCTTTAACTTATAATCAAACAGTCAATATGTAATTCGTGCTCTTCAAGTCATAGAAACTGTTCCCTTTATTGGAACTACTAACTCCAATATTCAGACCCAATTTCGCCAAGTACAAACTTTGCTTTGTTCTCGCAACCACCCCTGTTTTTTTGGCTTTGTTCGAGCTCACACTAATCTTCCTGGCCCTTTAAGTGAGGGCAATGCGGTTACTGACTCCGCCACCATAGTTTACTTAACTCAGGTTGAACTTGCTAAGCAGTCACATGCCATCCATCATGAAAACAGTCGAGCCTTGCGCCGACAGTTTAAATTATCTAGAGAAGCAGCACGACAAATAGTTAAGACTTGCTCCAACTGGGTCCCTTTTTCACCAGCCCCCCATTTAGGCATAAATCCACGAGGACTGCTTTCTAATCACATTTGGCAGATGGATGTCACACATGTACCATCATTTGGCCGATTAAAATATGTTCATGTTACTGTAGATACTTATTCTAATTTTATCTTGGCCACCCCCCTTGCTGGGGAAGCCACTAAACATTGTATCTCTCACTGCATTCGATGCTTTGCTGAGATGGGGATTCCCTCGCAAATAAAAACAGATAATGGCCCTGGCTATGCAAGCCGAGCATCTCAATCCTTCTGCCCTTCCTATAATATCACTCATATTACAGGCATTCCTTACAATCCTCAAGGTCAAGGCATCGTGGAGAGAGCTAATGGATTATTAAAACATCAAATTGCTAAAATACAGAAAGGAGAGTCATATCCTGCTACCCCTGTGAATATACTTAATCATGCTTTATTTGTTTTAAATTTTTTAAATTTGGATTCAAATAATTTATCTGCTGCTCATCAATTCTGGGAAAAAAGAGCGCAGCGTCCTTTTGCCTTAGTAAAGTGGAAGGATCCCCTAACTGGTGCTTGGCATGGACCCGATCCTGTTCTAACCTGGGGTCGAGGGCATGTATGCGTTTTTTTCACAAGGAGAAAATGACGCCCGCTGGCTGCCTGAACGCTGCGTTCGGATCGTGGAGAGTGACAGTGGCCATCCAAGCAGCGACTCACTGGGCCTACACCCCCAACCCTCCAGTGGTGCATCCTGCGACGTGGGAAGGACCTGAGTTATTTGTGCATGTCAATTGGGACTGCTACTGATCCACTTGTTCCACACATTCATATGAGCTGTGTTTCTCCTCCTTTTACTATTATGTAGGGACCTTTTAACATATTCACTGACTCTACACAATTCAATATGTGACATTATTTTGTCTTTACCATCCCTCTTCTTAATAACCTCTTTTGTAAAAGATGCCCAGGTGAAAAGCAAAGGCCTCCAGAGGTAAGTAGAAGTCGGCCGACCCCCTTGTATGTCTGCGTTTTATTTTATTTTATTTTATTTTATTTTTGTTTGTTTGTTTGAAAAGGTGCACTGTGGGCCTAAAACAGAGGCCTGGGTGGTCAAGGGACGCCTTGACCCCCCCTCCCCTTCTGAGTTTCTTGTTGATAACAAGGCATACCTGAGAGTCCCACCAGCAAGACATGTCTAAATCTAAAAATAACTGTTTGGTGAAAACATACATTTGAGCTCATGTTTTTTGTGTTAAGTGTATCTGATTGAGTCCAATTTTCTTGTTATATGTCAATGTCTGATTATTTAAAAGTCTCCGTTTCTCTGTCTTGTTCGTGTTACATATTTTTTCTTGTCCAGTTTTGTCTTTAAAATTGGTACCATTTCTAAGTATGGATCCTTATGGTTTTTCTGTGCGTACTCAAGCACACATCCTTGTTATTTATTTGAACATTTCTGGGCCTAGCATGGCCGCTCCCCCATGTCTGCAGTTGTGACAAGCCCTGGAAAAATAAATTCCAGCTAAGTTGCCTTGCAAAAAGTTTTGTTTTGAACCTGGTTCTCACCTGTAAGAGTAAAATTGGCAAAACTCTCTTGATACAAACTTCCGGAAAACGAACGGCCGATATTAATTTTGCGCGCTTTATGATCTTTGAGTATGAATGTGTGTGAATGAGTGAGTGAACATGTTCAAAGTTAAATTGTCAGCATGCTGTATAAAACAATGGTTGAGCTCATTTGAAACAAAGGCAATTGGGTAAATCTAAGTCTAAACTTCAAGAAAATTATTATGCTTGAATGTTTCCTATGTCTTAAAAGTATTATTGCATTGTTTTAAAGAAAAACTGGTAAAAAATATTTTTCTAAAGATCCTGAAATCTGCATTTTAAAAAATCTGATATTGCAATACATACAGCTGTTTACATTGTAAACATTGTATCCTGATCAGCACAGAGGTGTTAGGGAATTTGGGATTTATTACTTTAAGTTAAAGTTTGGAAACATGTATTAGAGATTTAACTGTAAAATTGTTCATTAACGTCAGAAATTTTGCCTGTCCTTTCTTGCAAACTGACACTAGAAATCTGATGGTAAAATGTGGATAATGTGATTAGTATTTCAAAGGAATGTTTAAAGGTTTATCTCCATGCTATTGGGTGTATTTAAAAAAAAAGGAGAGGAAACTAAGTCCAGACTTAGACTTTTGGTGCACTGATGTCTATAGTTCTTGAATTAGGGAAAAACTGTTATTTCAGTTTAAACTGTTGTTGGAGTTCTATACAGTAATCTAAACTGCAAAAGAGCCCTTTTTTCTAAAAGGCAAGAGGAGTTCCTTGAGCCTTAGGGGGCCTGAAGGCAGAAGGAGTTCTTTGTGCCCTTAAAGGTTTTTCAATTGCAAATAAAGGCTAAGGTGTTAATTGTTTAAGCCAGTATCAGTAAAAGTTATTAAGAACATTGGAAATGGGTTTCTAAACAATATTTGAAAGTGAAGTTGTCTTAAATGTTTAAAGAAAGAGGAAAAAGGAAAATTAGGACTACCAAAGTAATTGCTTAATTGCTATTTCAGCTTGCTCTTGTAAGTTACCTTATAGCAACTTCCAGCTAGCCCATGGAGAAGGACAGCAATCCTTATTCAGATGTAACTTTGGCTTTTACCAGGTTCTAGGTAAGCTCATGCTTAGAGACTATTTCTATGTTGACCACCTTGTTGCTTTAATTGGGAGTAACGTGGCCTTTTGTAGGACTCATTGATCTGAAAGCCACAGCTTTGAGCCTGCCCAGGCAAAGCAAAGTCCCTGTGAGACTATGGTGTCTAATCTCCAGCAGGATGCTAGGACAGAGTGGTTTTGGAGCTTGAAGTGGCAGAGTGCTAGCTCTGAGCTGAAAAGCTGGGGGGAAGCACTCAAGCACCAAGCTCGGGACTCATAGTGGTAGGGTGCTAGCCTTGAGCTGGAGAGCTGAGAGACAGTACCCAGGCCCCGAGTTCAAGTACAGCAACCAACAAAGTGAAATGCCAATGGCATGTTTATCCCTGTGTGGAGAGACACTACTGGGACACGAAAACCTCTGCTTGGATGGCAGAGATGGTGACAGATCTTAGTCACTTGTGCTTGGCCAATCAAATTAATCAGAGCCGGGAGGTCATAGAATAGTTTGTAAGCATGCCTTACTAATGCCCGTGCCTTTCATAACTGGGCAGGAACTTGTCAATCTTCTGTGATAGCGGGTAGTTTAAAGTCCTAATTGAGCAAAATTTTTATTTTTTATTTTTGACACCAGCCACAAATTCAGGAAAAGTTTGTGGATCTGAGGCTTGTGTCTCTATTAATCTGTTTAGATCTGACAACTGAAGCATTGATAAGGTTGCAGAAATTTAGTTCCCCAGACAATCAAGAAAAAGCCTTTGCAAATGGGTGCTAGGTAAGCTACACTATTGTAGCCAAGGATGGTTTGTGCAGTTGTTGAATGTCAAGTATGATCTCTAGTTTGGAGTAGATTGTTGTTCCTGGTGTCTAATCCTTGCAACCCCTTGATAAAACAGGCTGGGCTTCTTAAGGTCCCTGGTCAAGCGCGGAAACGGCGCCCATGAGTCAGCTTGAAGAAGTCACGGAAGTTGAATCTCCGCCCATCAATCCCCGTTGGACCAAGGGACCAAAGTCATTTTTGGAAAATGTGACAGGATAAATTAGGGGTATAGAAAAGAGTAAAAATTGCACTTGTGTTTCTTTTAAAATAAAAAACGGGGGACATGTTGGGAGCCAGAGTGGAATCAAACTGCACCTTGACTTGCATCAGACGGTGGCTATATTGTCTTATTGCTTTCTGGCCCTATTCTATGTAAATGACCTGAGAATTACCATAGGAATGTAACACCTGGAGGTTCTCTGGGTCAGGAGGAGGGAAGAAGGGGGAGTGGAAAATAAACGCGGCAGTCTCGGCAGTCTTTGACTGGACTGCGGATATCCCGGACCCGGTGTGTCTGTCTCTCTTCTTTTTCTTCCTAGTCCTTGTCCCCTATTTCAGGAACCCCAATCTGTGAACCCTGGTTTGCTGCCGGTTGGCCCCGGCAGGTTAGGGTTAGGGTTAGGGTTAGCGTTTGGGTAAGGGTAAGGGTTAGCTTTAGGGTTAGAGTTAAGGTAAGGGTAAGGGTTCGGGCTAGGGTTAGGGTTAGGGTTAGGATAAGGTAAGGGGTAGGGGTAGGGTTAGGGTTAGGGTTAGGGTTTAGGGTTAGGGTTAGGGTTAGGTTTAGGGGTTAGGTTTAGGGTTAGGGTTAGGTTTAGGGTTAGGGTTAGGGTAAGGGTAAGGGTTAGGGTTAGGGTTAGGGTTAGGGTAAGGTTTAGGGTGAGGTTTAGGGTT
>JANJXV010001247.1:0-40000 GCA_024803745.1 Megascapheus bottae | reverse complement strand
AGGATTAGGGTAAGGGTAAGCGTTAGTGTTAAGTTTAGGTTTAGGGTTAGGGTTAGGGTTAGGGTTAGGGTTTGGATAAGGGTAAGGGTTAGGGTTAGGATTAGGGTTAGGGTTAGGGTAAGGGTTAGGGTTAGGGTTAGGGTTAGTGTTAGTGTTAGGGTTAGGTTTAACTTTAGTGTTAGTGTAAGGGTAAAGGTTCGGGCTAGGGTTAGGGTTAGGTTTAAGGTTATGGTTAAGGTTAGGGTTAGGGTTAGGGTAAGTTTTAGGGTTAGGGTTAGGGTAAGGTTTAGGGTTAGGAATAGGGTTAGGGTTAGAGTTAGGTTTAGGGTTAGGGTAACGGTTAGGGTTAGGGTTAAGTTTATGGTTAGGGTTAGGGTTAGGGTAAGGATTAGGGTTAGGGTTAGGGTAAAGGTTAGGGTTAGGGTTAGTGTAAGGGTTAGGGTTAGGGTAAGGGCAAGGGTTAGCATTAGATTTAGGGTTAACCTTAGGCTTAGGTTTAGGGTTAGTGTTAGGGTAAGGGTATGTGTTAGTGTTAGTGTTAGGGTTAGGGTTAGGATAAGGTAAAGGGTAGGGGTAGGGTTAGGGTTAGGTTTAGGGTTTAGGCTTAAGGTTAGGGTTAGGTGTAGGGGTTAGGGTTAGGGTTATTGTTAGGGTTAGTGTAAGGTTTATGGTTAGGATTAGGGCAATGGGAAGGGTTAGGTTGAGGTTTAGGGTTAAGATTAGGGTTAGGGTTCGGGTTAGGGTTAGGGTAAGGTTTAGGGTTAGGTTTAGGGTTAGGGTTAGAGTTAGGTTTAGGGTTAGGGTAAGGGTTAGGGTTAGGGTTAAGTTTAGGGTTAGGGTTAGGTTAGGGTTAGGGTTAGGGTAAGGATTAGGGTTAGGGTTAGGTTTAGGGTTAGGTTTAGGGTAAGGGTAAGGGTTAGATTTAGGGTTAGGGTTAGGTTTAGGTTTAGGGTTAGAGTTATGGTTAGGGTAAAGATAAGGGTTAGGGTTAAGGTTAGGGATAGGTTTAGGTTTAGGGTTAGGGTTAATGTTAGGGTTAGGGTGATGGTAAGTGTAAGGGTTAGGGTTAGGTTTAGTGGTAGGGTTAGGTTAAGGGTAAGGGTTAGGGTTAGGGTTAGGGTTAGGGTTAGGTTAAGGCTAAGGGTTAGGGTTAAGGTTAGGGTTAGGGTAGGGTTAGTTATAGGGATAGGGTTAGGGTACGGGTAAGGGTTAGGGTTAGGATTAGGGTTAGGATTAGGATTAGGGTAAGGGTTAGGGTTAGGGTTAGGGTAGGGTTAGGGTTAGGGTAAGGGTAAGTTTTAGCATTAGGGTTAGGGTTAGGTTTAGGGTTGGGGTTAAGGTTAGGTTTACGGTTAGGGTAAGGGTAAGGGTTAGGGTTAGGTTTAGAGTAAGGGTTAGGGTTAGGGTTAGTGTTAGGGTTAGGGTTAGGTTTAGGGTTAGGGTTAGGGTTATTGTTAGATTTAGGGTTAGGGTTAGGGTTATGGTTAGGTTTAGGGTTAATGTTAGGGTAACGGTAAAAGTTCGCTTTAGTGTTAGGGTTAGGGTTAGGGTTAGGGTTAGGGTTAGTGTTAGGGTTAGGGTTAGGGTTAGGGTTAGGGTTAGGGTAAGGGTTAGGGTATGGGTTAGGGTTAGGGTTAGGGTAAGTTTTAGGGTTAGGTTTAGGGTTAGGGTTAGAGTTAAGTTTAGGGTTAGGGTAAGGGTAGGGTTAGGGTTAAGTTTAGGGTTAGTGTTAGGTTAGGGTTAGGGTTAGGTTTAGGGTAAGGATTAGGGTTAGGGTTAGGTTTAGTGTTAGAGTTATGGTAAGGGTAAGGGTTAGGTTTAGGGTAAGGGTTAGGTTTAGGGTTAGGGTTAGAGCTAATGTTAGGGTTAGTGTGATGGTAAGTGTAAGGGTTAGGGTTAGGGTTAGGGTTAGGATAAGGGTAAGGATTAGGGTTACAGTTAGCGTTAGGGTAAGGGTAACAGTTAGGGTTAGGGTTAGGTTTAGGGTATGGGTTAGGGTTAGGTTTAGGGTAAGGGTAAGTTTTAGGGTTAGGATTAGGGTTAGGATAAATGTAAGGGTTAGGGTTAGGGCTAGGGTAGGGTTTATTGTAAGGGTAAGTGTTAGGGTTAGTGTTAGAGTTACATTTAGGGTTAGGGTAAGGGTAATGGTAAGGGTTAAGTTTAGGATTAAGGTCAGGTTAAGGGTTAAGGTTAGGGTTTAGGGTTAGGATTAGGGTTAGTGTAAGTGTTAGGGTTAGGATTAGGGTTAGGGTAAGGGTTAGGGTTAAGGATACGGTTAGGGTTATGGTTAGGTTTAGGGTTAGTGTTAGTATAAGGGTAAAGGTTCGGGTTAGGGTTAGGGTTAGGGTAAGGGTAAGGGTTAGGGTTAGGATTAGGGTTAGGGTTAGGGTAAGGGTTAGGGTTAGGGATAGTGTTAATGTTATGGTTAGGTTTAGGGTTAGTGTTAGGGTAAGGGTAAAGGTTTGGGTTAGGGTTAGGGTTAGGGTTAAGGTTATGGTTAAGCTTAGAGTTAGGGTTAGGGTAAGGGTTAAGGTTAGGGTTAAGGTAACATTTAGGGTTAGGTTTAGGGTTAGGGTTAGAGTTAGTTAAAGGGTAATGGTTAGGGTTAGGGTTAGGGTTAGGGTTAGGGATAGGGTTAGGGTTATGGTGAGGTTTAGGGTTAGTGTTAGGGTAAGGGTAAAGGTTCGGGTTAGGGTTAGGGTTAGGTTTAAGGTTATGGTTAAGCTTAGAGTTAGGGTTAGTGTAAGGGTTAGGGTTAGGGTTAAGGTAAGGTTTAGGGTTAGGTTTAGGGTTAGGGTTAGAGTTAGGTTTAGAGGAATGGTTACGGTTATGGTTAGGGTTAGGGTAAGGGTTCAGGTTAGGTTTAGGGTTAGTGTTCGGGTAAGGGTAAGAGTTAGGGTTAGGGTTAGTGTTAGGGTTAGGGTTAGGGTATGGGTAACGGTTAGGGTTAGGGTTAAGGTTAGGGTTAGAGTGATGGTTAGGGTTAGGGTTAGGTTTAGGGTAAGGGTAAGGGATAGGGTTAGGATTAAGGTTAGGGTTAGGGTAATGGTTAGGGTTAGGTTTAGGGTAAGGGTAAGGTTTAGGGTTAAGTTTAGGGTTAGGGTAATGGTTAGGGTTAGGGTTAGGTTTAGGGTTAGGTTTTGGGTTAGGGTTAGTTTAAGGGTAAGGGTTAGGTTTAGAGTTGGGGTTAGGTTTAGGGTAAGGGTAAGAGTTATGGTTAGGGTAAAGATAAGGGTTAGTGTTAAGGTTAGGGTTAGGTTTAGGGTTAGGGTTAGGGTTAATGTTAGGGTCAGGGTGATGGTAAGTGTAAGGGTTAGGGTTAGGTTTAGGGATAGGGTTAGGGTAAGGGTAAGGGTTAGGGTCAGGGTTAGGGTTAGGGTTAGGATAAGGGTAAGGGTTAGTGTTAGGGTTAGGGGTTAGGGTTAGGGTTAGGTTAGGGTTAGGGTTAGGTTTAGGGTTAGTGTTAGGGTAAGGATAAGGGTTAGCGATAGGGTTAAGGTTAGGTTTAGGGTTGGGGTTAAGGTTAGGTTTAGCGTTAGGGTAAGTGTAAGGGTTAGGTTTAGGGTTAGGTTAAGGGTTAGGGTTAGGGTTAGTGTTAGGGTCAAGGTTAGGTTTAGGGTTACTGTAAGGGTTAGGGTTAGGGTAAGTGTATGTGTTAGGGTTAGGGTTAGGGTTAGGGTTAAGTTTAGGGTTAGTGTTAGGTTAGAGTTAGGGTTAGGTTTAGGGTAAGGATTAGGGTTAGGGTTAGGTTTAGTGTTAGAGTTAGGGTAAGGGTAAGGGTTAGGTTTAGGGTTAGGGTTAGGTTTAGGCTTAGGGTTAGGGTTATGGTTAGGGTAAAGATAAGTTTTAGGGTTAAGTTTAGGGTTAGGTTTAGGGTTAGGGTTAGAGTTAATGTTAGTGTTAGGGTGATGGTAAGTGTAAGGGTTAGGGTTAGGGTTAGGGTTATGGTTAGGATAAGGGTAAGGGTTAGGGTTAGAGTCAGGGTTAGGTTAGGGGTAACGTTTAGGGTTAAGGTTAGGGTTAGGGTAGGGTTAGTTATAGGGATAGGGTTAGGGTAAGGGTAAGGGTTAGGTTTAGTGTTAGGGTAGGGTTACGGTAAGGGTTAGGGTTAGGGTTAGGGTTAGGTGTAGAGTAAGGGTTAGGGTTAGGGTTAGGGCAAGGGTTAGGATTAGGTTTAGGGTTAAGTGTAAGGGTTAGCTTTATGGTTAGAGTTAAGGTAAGGGTAAGGATTCGGGTTAGGGTTAGGGTTAGGGTTAGGGTTAGGATAAGGTAAGGGGTAGGGGTAGGGTTAGGTTTAGGTTTAGGGTTTAGGGTTAGGGTTAGGGTTAGGTTTAGGGGTTAGGGTTAGGGTTAGGTTTAGGGTTAGGGTTAGTGTAAGGTTTATGGTTAGGATTAGGGTAAGGGCAAGGGTTAGGTTGAGGTTTAGGGTTAAGATTATTGTTAGGGTGAGTGTTAGGGTTAGAGTTAGGTTTAGGGTTAGGGTAAGGGTTAGGGTTAGGGTTAAGTTTAGGGTTAGGGTTAGGTTAGGGTTAGGGTAAAGATTAGGGTTAGTGTTAGGTTTAGGGTTAGGTTTAGGGTAAGGGTTAGGGTTAGGTTTAGGGTAAGGGTTAGGTTTAGGGTTAGGGTTAGGGTTATGGTTAGGGTAAAGATAAGGGTTAGGGTTAAGGTTACGGTTAGGTTTAGGGTTAGGGTTAGGGTTAATGTTAGGGTTAGGGTGATGGTAAGTGTAAGGTTTAGGGTTAGGTTTAGGTTTAGGTTTAGGTTAAGGGAAAGGGTTAGGTTTAGGGTTAGGGTTAGGGTTAGGGTTATGGTTAGGGTAAAGATAAGGTTTAGGGTTAAGGTTAGGTTTATGTTTAGGGTTAGGGTTAGGGTTAATGTTAGGGTTAGGGTGACGGTAAGTGTAAGGGTTAGGGTTAGGTTTAGGGTTAGGGTTAGGTTAAGGGTAAGTGTTAGGTTTAGGGTTAGGGTTGGGATAAGGGTAAGGGTTAGGGTTAGGGTTAGGGTTAGGGTTAGGGTTAGGGGTTAGGGTTAGGGTTAGTGTTAGGGTTAGTGTTAGTTTTAGGGTTAGGGTTAGGGTAAAGGTAAGGGTTAGGGTTAGGGTTAGGGTTAGGATTAGGGTTATTGTTAGGGTAAGGGCAAGGGTTAGGATTAGGGTTAGGGTTAAGTTTAGGGTTAGGTTTAGGGTTAGGGTTAGGGTAAGTCTATGTGTTAGGGTTAGGTTTAGGGTAAGGGTTAGCGTTTGGGTAAGGGTAAGGGTGAGCTTTAGGGTTAGGATTAGGGTAAGGGCAAGGGTTACTATTAGGGTTAGGGTAAGGGTAAGGGTAAGGGTTAGGGTTAGGGTTTGGGTTAGGGGTTAGGGTTAGGTTTAGGGTAAGGGCATGGGTTAGGGTTAGGTTTAGGGTTAAGATTATGGTTAGGGTTAAGGTTAGGGTTAGGATAAGGGTAAATGTTAGCGTTAAAGTTAGGGTTAGAGTTAAGGTTATTGTTAGGGTTATGGTTAGGGTTAGGCTAAGGGTTAGGGTTAGGGTTACGGTAAGGTTTATGGTTAGTGTTAATGTTAGCGTTAGAGTTAGGTTTAGGGTTAGGGAAAGGGTAAGGTTTGGGATAAGGTTAGAGTTAGGGTTAGGTTAAGGGTTAAGGTTAGGGGTTAGTGTTAGAGTTAGGGTTAGGGTTAGGGTAAGGGTTAGGGTTAGGGTTAGGTTTAGGGTAAGGGTAAGGTTTAGGGTTAGAGTTAGGGTTAGGTTTAGAGTTAGGGTTAGGGTTAGGTTTAGGGTAAGGGTAAGTGTTAGGGTTAAAGTTAGGGTTAGGACTAGGTTTAGGGTTAGGGTTAGGGTTAGGATTATGGTTAGGTTCAGGGTTAGTGTTAGCGTAAGGGTAAAGGTTCGGGTTAGGGTTAGGGTTAGGGGTAAGGTTATGGTTAAGCTTAGGGATAGGGTTAGAGGAAGGGTTAGGGTTAGGGTTAAGGTAAGGTTTAGAGTTAGGTTTAGGGTTAGGGTTAGATTTAGGTTTAAGGATAGGTAAGGGTTAGGGTTAGGGTTATGTTTAGGGTTAGGGTTAGGTTAGGGTTACGGTTAGGGTTAGGGTAAGGATTAAGGTAAGGGTTAGGGTTAGGGTAATTGTTAGGGTTAGGGTTAGGGTTACGGTTAGGGTTAGGGGTTAGGGTTAGGGTTAGGTTTTGGTTTAGGATTAGGGTACAATAAATGTTTGGGTTACGGATAGGGTAGGGTTCAGGTTAGGTTTAGGGTTAGGGTTCGGGTAAGGGTAAGAGTTAGGGTTAGGGTTAAGGTTAGGGTAAGGCTAAGGGTTAGGGTTAGGGTTAAGGTTAGGGTTAGAGTAATGGTTAGGGTTAGGGTAATGGTTAGGGTTAGGATTAGGGTTAGAGTAATGGCTAGGATTAGGGTAATGGTTAGGGTTAGGGTTAGGGTTAGGGTTAGGGTTAGTGTAAGTGTTAGGGTTAGGTTTATGGTAAGTTTTAAGGTTATGGTTCGGTTTAGGTTTAGGGTTAGGGTTAGGGTTAGGGTAAGGGTTAGGGTTAGGGTTAGGGTTAGGGTAAGTGTAAGGGTTAGGGTTAGGGTAAGGGTTAGGGTTAGGGTTATATTTAGATTTAGGGTTACGGTTAGTGTTAGGTTTAGGGTAACGTTTAGGGTTAGGTTTAGGGTAAGGGTAAGGGTTAGAGTTAAGGTTAGGGTTAGGGTTAGGGTTAGGTTTAGGGTTTAGGGTTAGGATTAAGGTTAGTGTTAGGGTAAGGGTTAGCGATAGGGTTAGGCTTAGGGTTAGGGTTTGGGTTAGGTTTAGGTTTAGGGTTAGGGTAAAGGTAAAGGTTAGGGTTAGGGTTAGGGTTAGGATTAGGGTTAGGGTAAGCTTTAGTGTTAGGGTTAGGTTTAGGGGAAGGGTTAGGTTTAGGGTTAGCGTTATGTTTAGGGTTAGGGGATATGGCTAGGTTTATGTGTAGAGTTAGGTTTAGAGAAAGGATATGAGTTAGGGTTAGAGATAGGGTTAGGTTTCGGGTAAGGTTTAGGGTTAGGGTTAGGTTAAGTGTAAGAGTTAGGGTTGGGTTAGGGTTAGGGTTAAGGTTAGGTTTAGGGTTATGGTTTGGGTTAGGTTAGGGTTAGGGTTAGGGTTTGGTTTAGGGTTAGGTTTAGGGTTACGGTTAGAGTTAGGGTTAGGTTTACGGTTAGCGTTAGGGTTAGATTTAGGGTTAGGGTTAGGGTTAAGTTTAGGGTTAGTTTTGGGTTACGGTTAGGGTTAGGGTTAGGGTTAGGGCAAGGGTATGTGCAAGGGTTAGGTTTAGGGTTAAATTTAGGATAAGGGTTAGGATTAGGGTTAGGGTTAGGTTAGCGTTAGGGTGAGGGTTAGGGTTAGGGTAAGTGTTAGGGTTAGTGTTAGGGTTAGGGTTAGAGTTAGGGTAGGGTTAGGGTTAGGGTTAGTGTTAGGGTAAGGGTAAGGGTTAGGGTTAGGTTTAGTGTTGGGGTTACGTTTAGGGTTAGGGTTAGGTTAAGGGTAAGGGTTAGTGTTAAGTTTAGTTTTAGGGTTAGGTTCAGGGTTAGGTTTAGGGTTAGGACAAGGGTAAGGGTTAGGGTTCGGATTAGGGTTAGGTTTAGGGTTAGGGTAAGGGGTAGGGTTAGTGTTAGGGTTACAGTTAGGTTTAGGTTTCAGGTTAGTGTTAGGGTAAGGGTAAAGTTTCGGGTTAGGGTTAGGGTTATGGTTAAGGGTATGGTTAAGGTTAGGGTTAGGGTTGGGTTAAGGTTTAGGGTTAGGGTTAGGGTTAGCGTTAAATTTATGTTTAAGGTTAGGGTTAGGGTAAGGGTTAGGTTTAGGGTTAGGGTAAGGTTTAGGGTTAGGGTTAGGGTTCGGGGTAGAGTTAGAGTTAGGGTTAGGGTAAGGGTAAAGGTTAGGGTGAAGTTTAGGGTTAGGGTTAGGTTAGGTTTAGGGTTAAGTTTAGGGTAAGGATTAGGGTTAGGGTTAGGGTTAGGGTAAGGTTTAGGGATAGGGTTAGGGTTACGGTTAGTGTTAGGGTTTAGGGTTAGGGTTAGGTTTAGGGTTAGGATTAGGGTAAGGATAAATGTTAGGGTTAAGGATAGGGTTAGGGTTCAGTTTAGGTTTAGGTTACGGTTAGGGTAAGGGTAAGAGTTAGCGTTGGGTTAGGGTTAGTGTTAAGGTTAGGGTTAGGGTTAGGTTTAGGGTTAGGGTTAGGGTAAAGGTAAGGGTTAGGGTTAGGGTTAGGGTTAGGATTTGTGTTAGGTTTAGCGTTAGGGTTAGGGTAAGGGCATTGGTTAGGTTTAGGGTTAGGGTTAAGGTTAGGGTTAGGTTTAGGGTTAGGGTTTGGGTAAGGGTATGTGTTAGGGTTAGGGTTAGGCAAGGGTTAGCGTTTGGCTAAGGGTAAGGGTGAGCTTTAGGGTTAGGGTTAGGGTAAGGGCAAGGGTTAGGATTAGGGTAAGGGTAAGGGTAAGGGTTAGGGTTAGGGTTAGGTTTAGGGGTTAGGGTTAGGTTTAGGGTAAGGGCAAGGGTTAGGGTTAGGGTTAGGTTTAGGGTTAAGTTTAGGGTTAGGGTTAAGGTTAGGGTTAGGATAAGTGTAAATTTTAGCGTTAGGGTTAGGGTTAGGGTTAAGGATATTGTTAGGGTTATGGTTAGGGTTAGGCTAAGGGTTAGGGTTAGGGTTACGGTAAGGTTTAGGGTTAGTGTTAGAGTTAGAGTTAGGTTTAGGGTTAGGGAAAGGGTAAGGTTTGGGATAAGTTTAGGGTTAGGGTTAGGTTAAGGGTTAAGGTTAGGGGTTAGTGTTAGGGTTAGGGTTAGGGTTAGGGTAAGGGTTAGGGTTAGGGTTAGGTTTAGGGTAAGGGTAAGGTTTAGGGTTAGAGTTAGGTTTAGGTTTAGAGTTAGGGTTAGGGTTAGGGTTAGGGTAAGGTTAATGGTTAGCGATAGGGTTAAGGTTAGGTTTAGGGTTGGGGTTAAGGTTAGGTTTAGCGTTAGGGTAAGTGTAAGTGTTAGGGTTAGGGTTAGGTTAAGGGTTAGGGTTAGTGTTAGTGTTAGGGTTAGGGTTAGGTTTAGAGTTACTGTAAGGGTTAGGGTTAGGGTAAGTGTATGTGTTAGGGTTAGGGTTAGGTTTAGGGTTAGGTTTTTGGTTAGCGTTTGGGTAAGGGAAAGGGTTAGGATTAGGGTTACAATTAAGGTAAGATTTAGGGTTAGGGTTAGCGTTAGGTTAGGTTTAGGGTAAGGGTTAGGGTTAGGTTTAGGGTAAGGTTTAGGGTTAGGTTTAGAGTAAGGGTAAGGTTTAGGGTTAGAGTTAGGGTTAGGGTTAGGGTAAGAGTAAGTGTTAGGGTTAGGATAAGGTTAAGGGTTAGGGTTAGGGTTAGAGGTTAGGATTATGGTTAGGGTTAGGTTTAGGGTGAGGATTAGGGTAACGGTAAGGGTTAGGGTTAGGGTTAGGGTTAGCGTTAGGTTTAGGGTTAGGGTTAGGGTAAGGGGAAGTGTTAGGATTAGTTTTAGGGTTAAGGGTTAGGGTTAGGGTTAGGTTTAAGGTTAGGTTTTGGGTTACGTTTAAAGTTAGGGTTAATGTTAGGGGAAGTGTATGTGTTAGGATTAAGGTTAGGGTTAGGGTTAGGATAAGGGTTAGGATTAGGGTTAGGGTTAGGGTAGCGTTAGGGTTGGGGTTAGGATTAGCGTAAGTGTTAGGGTTAGTGTTAAGGTTAGGGTTAGGTTACTGTAAGGGTTCGGGATAGGGATAGGTTTAGGGTAAGGGTAAGGGTTAGGGTTAGGGCTAGGGTTAGGTTTAGTGTTAGGGTTAGGGTTAGGGTAAGGGTAAGCGTTAGTGTTAAGTTTAGGTTTAGGTTTAGGGTTAGGGTTATGGTATGTGTTAGGGTTAGGGTTAGGGTTAGGGTTAGCGTTTGGGTAAGGTTAAGGGTTAGCTTTAGGGTTAGAGTTAAGGTAAGGGTAAGGGTTCAGGTTCGGGTTAGGGTTAGCGTTAGGATAAGTTAAGGAGTAGGGGTAGGGTTAGGGTTAGGGTTACGGTTTAGGGTTAGGGTTAGGTTTAGGGGTTAGGGTTAGGGTTAGGGTTAGGTTTAGGGTTAGGGTTAGGGTAAGGGTAAGGGTTAGGTTTAGGGTTAGGGTTAGTGTAAGGTTTAGAGTTAGGATTAGGGTAAGTGCAAGGTTTGGGTTTAGGTTTAGGGTTAAGATTAGGGTTAGGGTGAGGGTTAGGGTTAGGGTAAGGTTTAGGGTTAGTTTTAGGGTTAGGGTTAGAGTTAGGTTTAGGGTTAGGGTAAGGGTTAGGGTTAGGGTTAAGTTTAGGATTAGGGTTAGGTTAGGGTTAGGGTTAGGGTTAGGGTAAGGATTAGGGTTAGGGTTAGGTTTAGGGTAATGTTAAGGGTTAGATTTAGGGTTAGGGTTAGATTTAGGGTTAGGGTTAGGGTTATGGTTAAGGTAAAGGTAAGGGTTAGGGTTAAGGTTAGGGTTAGGTTTAGGCTTAGGGTTAATGTTAGGTTTAGGGTGATGGTAAGTGTAAGGGTTAGGGTTAGGGTTAGGTTAAGGGTAAGGGTTAGGGTTAGGGTTAGGGTTAGGGTAAGGGTAAGTGTTAGGGTTAAGGTTAGGGTTAGTGTAGGGTTAGTTATAGGGATAGGGTTAGGTTAAGGGTAAGGGTTAGGGTTAGGGTTAGTGTTAGGGTTAGGGTTAGGTTTAGGGTTACGGTAAGGGTTATGGTTAGGGTTAGGGTTATGGTTAGGTTTAGGGTAAGGGTTAGGGTTCGGTTTAGGGAAAGGGTAAGTTTTAGGGTTAGGATTGGGTTTAGGATAAGTGTAAGGTTTAGGGTTAGGGTTAGGGCTAGGGTAGGGTTTAGGGTAAGGGTAAGTGTTAGGGTTAGGGTTAGGATTAGAGTTAGATTTAGGGTTAGGGTAAGGGTAATGGTTAGGGTTAAGTTTAGGCTTAGGGTCAGGTTAAGGGTTAAGGTTAGGGTTTAGGGTTAGGATTAGGGTTAGTGTAAGGGTTAGGGTTAGGGTTTGGGTAAGAGTTAGGGTTAGGATTAGGGTTAGGGTAAGGGTTAGGGTTAGGGATAGAGTTAGTGTTATGGTTAGGTTTAGGGTTAATGTTAGGGTAAGGGTAAAGGTTCGGGTTAGGGTTAGGATTAGGTTTAGGGTAAGGGCAAGGGTTAGGGTTAGGATTAGGGTTAGGGTTAGGGTAAGGGTTAGGGTTAGGGATAGGGTTAGGGTCATGGTTATGTTTAGGGTTAGTGTTAGGGTAAGGGTAAAGGTTCGGGTTAGGGTTAGGGTTAGGGTTAGGGTAAGGGTTAGGGTTAGGGTTACGATTACGGTTAGGAGTTAGGGTTAGGGTTAGGTTTAGGGTTAGGATTAGGGTACAATAAATGTTAGGTTTTGGATAGGGTTTGGGTTCAGGTTAGGTTTATGGTTAGTGTTCGGGTAAGGGTAAGAGTTAGGGTTAGGGTTAGGGTTAGGGTATTGGTAAGGATTAGGGTTAGGGTTAAAGTTAGGGTTAGAGTAATGGTTAGGGTTAGGGTTACGTTTAGGGTAAGGGTAAGGAATAGGGTTAGGATTAAGGTTAGGGTTAGGGTAATGGTTAGGGTTAGGGTTAGGGTAAGGGTAAGGTTTAGGGTTAAGGTTAGGGTTAGGGTTAGGGTTAGGTTTAGGGTAAGGGTAAGGGTTAGGGTTAGGTTTAAGGTTAGGGTTAGGGTAAGGCTAAGGGTTAGGTTTAGGGTTAGGGTTAGGTTTAGGGTTAGGGTTAGGTTTATGGTTAGGGTAAAGATAAGGGTTAGGGTTAACGGTTAGGGTTAGGTTTAGGGTTAGGGTTAGAGTTAATGTTAGGGTTAGGGTGATGGTAAGTGTAAGGGTTAGGGTTAGTTTTAGGGTTAGGGTTAGGTTAAGGGTATGGCTTAGGGTTAGGGTTAGGGTTAGGGTTAGGGTTGGGGTTATGGTTAGTTTTAGGGTTAGGGTAAGGGTAAGGGTTAGGGTTAGGGTTAGGGTAAGTGTTAGGGTTAGGGTTAGTGTCAGGGTTAGGGTTAGGTTTAGGGTTACGGTAAGGGTTAGGTTTAGGGTTAGGGTTAGGGTTAGGTTTAGGGTTAGGGTAAGGGTTAGGGTTAGGTTTACGGTAAGGGTTAGTTTTAGGGCTAGGATTAGGGTTATTGTAAGGGTAAGGGTTAGGGTTAGGGTTAGGGTTAAGGGTTAGGGTTAGGGTTAGGGTTAGGTTTAGGGTAAGGGTAAGGGTTAGGTTTAGGGTTACGGTTACGGTTAGGGTTAGTGTTAGGTTTAAGGTTAGGGTTAGGGTAAGGCAAGGGTTAGGAACAGGGTTAGGGTTAAGTTTAGGGATAGGTTCAGGGTTAGGGTTAGGGTTAGGGTTAGGTTTAGCGTTTGGGTAAGGGTAAGGGTTAGGGTTAGTGTTAGGATGAAGGTAAGGGTAAGGGTTAGGGTTAGGGTTAGGTTTAGTGTAAGGGTTACATTTAGATTTAGGGTAAGAGTAAGGTTTAGGGTAAGGATTAGATTTATGATTAGGGTAAGGGTAAGGGTATGGTTAGGGTCAGGGTTAGGGTAGGGGTTAGGGTAAGGGTAAGTGTTAGGTTTAGGATTAGGGATGGGATAAGGGTAAGGGTTAGTGTTAGGGTTAGGGTGAGAGTTAGGGGTTAGGGTTAGGGTTAGTGTTAGTGTCAGGGTTAGGTTTAGGGTTAGGGTTAGTGTAAAGGTAAGGGTTAGGGTTAGGGTTAGGGTTAGGGTTAGGTTTAGGGTTAGGTTTAGGGTAAGGGCAAGGGTTAGGGTGAAGGTTAGGGTTATGGTAAGGGTATGTGTTAGGGTTAGGGTTAGGGTTAGGGTAAGGGTTAGCATTTGGGTAAGGGTAAGGGTGAGCTTTAGGCTTAGGGTTAAGGTAAGGGTAAGGGCTAGGGTTATGGTTATGGTTAGGGTTAGGAATAGGGTAAGGGTTAGGCTCAGGTTTAGGGTAAGGGTATGGTTTAGGGTTAGGATTAGGGTTTGGGTTAGGGTAAGGGTAAGGTTTAGGGTTAGGTTTAGGTTTAGGGTTAGGGTAAGGGTAAGGGTTAGGGTTAGAGTTAGGGTAAGGGTTAGGGTTAGGGTAGGGGTTTGGGTAAGGGTAAGTGTTTGGGTTAGGGTTAGGGTTAGGATAAGGTAATGGGTAGGGGTACGGTTAGGGTTAGGGTTAAGGGTTAGGGTTATTGTTAGGGTTAAGTTTAGGGTTAGGGTTAGGGTAAGGGTGAGGGTTAGGTTTAGGGTTAGGGTAAGGGCAAGGGTTAGGATTAGGGTTAGGGTTAAGGTTAGGGTTAGGTTTAGGGTTAGGTTAGGGTAAGGGTATGTGTTAGGGTTAGGGTTAGGGTTAGGGTAAGGGTTAGCGTTTGGGTAAGTGTAAAGGTGAGCTTTAGGGTTAGGGTTAAGTTAAGGGTAAGGGTTAGGGTTAGGGTTAGGGTTAGGGTTCGGGTAGGGGTTAGGGTAAGGGTAAGTGTTTGGGTTAGGGTTAGGGTTAGTGTTAAGGTTATGGTTAACCTTAGAGTTAGGGTTAGGGTAAGGGTTAGGGATAGGGTTAAGGTAAGGTTTAGGGTTAGGTTTAGTGTTAGGGTTAGAGTTAGGTTTAGGATTAGGGTAACGGTTAGGGTTAGGGTTAAGTTTAGGGTTAGGGTTAGGTTAGGGTTAGGGTTAGGGTTAGGGTAAGGATTAGGGTTAGGGTTAGGGTTAGGGTAAGGGTTATGGTTAGGGTTACGATTATGGTTAGGAGTTAGGGTTAGGGTTAGGTTTAGGGTTAAGGTTAGGGTACGATAAATGTTAGGTTTTGGATAGGGTTATTGTTCAGGTTAGGTTTATGGTTAGTGCTCGGGTAAGGGTAAGAGTTAGGGTTAGGGTTAGGGTTAGGGTATTGGTAAGGATTAGGGTTAGGGTTAAAGTTAGGGTTAGAGTAATGTTTAGGGTTAGGGTTAGGTTTAGGGTAAGGGTAAGGGATAGGGTTAGGATTAATGTTAGGGTTAGGGTAATGGTTAGGGTTAGGGTTAGGGTAAGGGTAAGGTTTAGGGTTAAGATTAGGGTTAGTGTTAGGGTTAGGGTTAGGGTAAGGGTAAGGGTAAGGGTTAGGGTTAGGGTTAGTTTTAGGGTTAGGGTTAGGTTAAGGGTATGGGTTAGGGTTAGGGTTAGGGTTAGGGTTGGGGTTATGGTTAGGTTTAGGGTTAGGGTAAGGGTAAGGGTTAGGGTTAGGTTTAGTGTAATTGTTAGGGTTAGGGTTAGTGTCAGGGTTAGGGTTAGGTTTAGGGTTACGGTAAGGGTTAGGTTTAGGGTTAGGGTTATGGTTAGGTTTAGGGTTAGGGTAAGGGTTAGGGTTAGGTTTAGGGTAAGGGTAAGTTTTAGGGCTAGGATTAGGGTTAGGGTAAGGGTAAGGGTTAGGGTTAGGGTTAAGGGTTAGGGTTAGGGTTAGGTTTAGGGTAAGGGTAAGGGTTAGGGTTAGGGTTACGGTTACGGTTACGGTTAGTGTTAAGTTTAAGGTTAGGGTTAGGGTAAGGCAAGGGTTAGGAACAGGGTTAGGGTTAATTTTAGGGTTAGGTTCAGGGTTAGGGTTAGGGTTAGGGTTAGGTTTTGCGTTTGGGTAAGGGTAAGGGTTAGGGTTAGTGTTAGGATTAAGGTAAGGGTAAGGGTTAGGGTTAGTGTTAGGATTAAGGTAATGGTAAGGGTTAGGGTTAGGGTTAGGTTTAGGGTAAGGGTTACATTTAGATTTAGTGTAAGGGTAAGGTTTAGGGTTAGGATTGGATTTATGGTTAGGGTAAGGGTAAGGGTAAGGGTATGGTTAGGGTTAGGGTTAGGGTAGGGGTTAGGGTAAGGGTAAGTGTTAGGTTTAGAATTAGGGTTGGGATAAGGGTAAGGGTTAGTGTTAGGGTTAGGGTTAGAGTTAGGGGTTAGGGTTAGGGTTAGTGTTAGGGTCAGGGTTAGGTTTAGGGTTAGGGTTAGTGTAAAGGTAAGGGTTAGGGTTAGGGTTAGGGTTAGTGTTAGGTTTAGGGTTAGGTTTAGGGTAAGGGCAAGGGTTAGGGTGAAGGTTAGGGTTAGGTTTAGGGTTAGGGTTATGGTAAGGGTATGTGTTAGGGTTAGGGTTAGGGTTAGGGTAAGGGTTAGCGTTTGGGTAAGGGTAAGGGTGAGCTTTAGGCTTAGGGTTAAGGTAAGGGTAAGGGTTAGGGTTACGGTCAGGGTTTGAATAAGGCTCAGGTGTAGGGTTAGGATTAGGTTTAGGGTTAGGTTAAGGGTTAGGGTTAGGGTTAGGTTGAAGGTTAGTGTTAGGTTAAGGGTAAAGGTTCGGGCTAGGGTTAGGGTTACGGTTACGGTTATGGTTAAGGTTAGGGTTAGGGTTAGGGTAAGGGTTACAGTTAGGTTTAGGGTAAGGTTTAGGGTTAGGTTTAGGGTTTGGGTTAGAGTTAGGTTTAGGGTTAGGGTAAGAGTTAGTGTTAGGGTTAAGTTTAGGGTGAGGGTTAGGGTTAGGTTTAGGGTAAGGTTTAGGGATAGGGTTAGGGTTAGGGTAAGGGTTAGGGTTAGGGTTAGGGTAAGGGTAAGGGTTAGGGTTAGGGTAAGGGTTAGGTTTAGTGTTAGGATTAGGGTTAGGTTAAGGGTAAGGGTTAGTGTTAAGTTTAGGGTTAGGGTTACGTTTAGGGTTAGGGTTAGGGTTAGGGTAAGGGTAATTGTTAGGGTTAGGATTAGGGTTAGGGTTAGGATAAGGGTTAGGGTTAGGGTTAGGGTTAGGGTTATGGTTAGGTTTAGGGTTAGTGTTAGGGTAAGGGTAAAGGTTCAGTTTAGTGTTAGGGTTAAGGTTAAGGTTATGGTTAAGGTTAGGGTTAGGGTTAGGTTAAGGGTTAGGGTTAGGGTTAGGGTAAGGTTTAGGGTTAGGTTTAGGGTTAGGGTTAGAGTTAGGTTTAGGGTTAGGGTAAGGGTTAGGGTTAGGGTTAAGTTTAGGGTTAGGGTTAGGTTAGGGTTAGGGTTAGGTTTAGGCTAAGGATTAGGGTAAGGGTTAGGTTTAGGGTTAGAGTTAGGGTAAGGGTAAGGGTTAGGTTTAAGGTTAGGGTTAGGGTAAGGGTAAAAGTTCAGTTTAGTGTTAGGGTTAAGGTTAAGGTTATGGTTAAGGTTAGGGTTAGGGTTAGGTTAGGGTTAGGGTTAGGGTTGGGTTAGGGTTATGGTTAGTGTAAAGTTTTAGGGTTAAGGTTAGGGTTAGGTTTAGGGTTAAGGTTAGAGTTAATGTTAGGGTTAGTTTGATGGTAAGTATAAGGGTTAGGGTTAGGTTTAGGGTTACGTTAAGGGTTAGGGTTAGGGTTAGGGTTAGGTTTAGAGTAAGGGTTAGGGTTAGGTTTAGGGTAAGGGTAAGTTTTAGGGTTAGGGTTAGGGTTAGGGTAAGGGTAAGGGTTAGGGTTAGGGTTAGGGTTAGGTTAGGGATTAGGTTAAGGCTAAGTGTTAGGTTTAGGGTTAGGGTTAGAGTTAGGTTTAGAGTTAGGGTAAGGGTAATGGTTAGGGTTAAGTTTAGCTTTAGGGTTAGGTTAAGTGTAAAGGTTAGGGTTTAGGGTTAGGATTAGGGTTAGTGTAAGGGTCAGGGATAGGGTTATGTTTAGGGTTAGGGTTAGGTTAGGGTTAGGGTTAAGGTTAGGGTTAGGGTTAGTGTAGGGGTTAGGGTAAGGGTAAGTCTTACGTTTAGGGTTAAGGTTAGGATAAGGGTAAGGGTTAGGCTTTGGGTTAGGGTTAGGTGTTAGGATAAGGGTTAGGGTAAGGTTTAGGTTTAGGATTAGGGTAAGGGTAAGGTTTAGGGTTAGGGTTAGGGTTAGGGTTAGTGTTAGGTTTAGGGTTAGGGTAAGGGCCAGGTTAGGATTAGTGTTAGGGTTAAGGTTAGGGTTAGGTTTAGGATTAGGTTTAGGTTTAGGGTTAGGGTAAGGGTAAAGGTTAGGTTTAGGGTAGGGGTTAGGGTAAGGGTAAGTGTTAGGTTTAGGGTTAGGGTTAGAGTTAGGTTTAGAGTTAGGGTAAGGGTAATGGTTAGGGTTAAGTTTAGGATTAGGGTTAGGTTAAGTGTAAAGGTTAGGGTTTAGAGTTAGGATTAGGGTTAGTGTAAGGGTTAGGGTTAGGGTTATGTTAAGGGTTAGGGTTAGTGTAGGGGTTAGGGTAAGGGTAAGTGTTAGGGTTAGGGTTAGGGGTTATTGTTAGGGTTAGGGGTTAGGGTTAGGGTTAGGATTAGGGTAAGTGTAAGGTTTAGGCTTAGGGTTAGGGTTAGGGTTAGGGTTAGGGTTAGTGTTAGGCTTAGGTTTTGGGTAAGGGCCAGGTTAGGATTAGTGTTAGGGTTAAGGTTAGGGTTAGGGTTAGGATTAGGGTTAGGTTTAGGGTTAGGGTTAGGGTAAGGGTAAAGGTTAGTGTTAGGGTTAGGGTTAGGGTTAAGGTTTTGTTTAGGGTTATGGTTAGGGTTAGGGTAAGGGTTAGGGTTAGGGTTACGGTAAGGTTTAAAGTTAGGGTTAGTGTTAGGGTTATGGTAAGGGTAATGGTTAGGGATAAGTTTAGGATTAGGGTTAGGTTAAGGGTTAAGTTTAGGGGTTAGGGTTAGGATTAGGGTTAGTGTAAGGGTTAGGTTTAGGCTTAGTGTAAGGGTTAGGGTTAGGTTTATGGTAAGTTTTAAGGTTAGGGTTCTGTTTAGGGTTAGGGTTAGGGTTAGGGTAATGGTTAGGGTTAGGGTTAGGGTAAGGGTAAGTGTTAGGGTTAGAGTTAGGTTTAGGATTAGGGTTTGGGTTAGGGTTAGGGTTAGGGTTATGGTTAGGTTTAGGGTTACGGTTAGGGTTAGGTTTAGGGTAACGGTTAGGGTTAGGGTTAGGGTAAGTGTAAGTGTTAGAGTTAAGGTTAGGGTTAGGTTTAGTGTTAGGTTTAGGGTTAGGGTTAGGATTAGGGTAAGGGCAAGGTTTAGGGTTAGGATTAGGGTTAGGGTTAGGGTAAGGGTTAGCGTTAGGGTTAGGGTTAGGGTTAGGGTTAGGGTAAAGGTAAAGGTTAGGTTTAGGGTTAGGATTAGGGTTAGGGTAAGATTTAGTGTTATGGTTAGGGTTAGGGGAAGGGTTAGGCTTAGTGTTAGGGTTACTTTTAGGGTTAGCGAATAGGGCTAGGGTTATTTTTAGAGTTAGGTTTAGGGAAAGGATAAGAGTTAGGGTTAGGGATAGTGTTAGGTTTCGGGTAAGGTTTAGGGTTAGGGTTAGGTTAAGTGGAAGAGTTATGGTTGGGTTAGGGTTAGGGTTAAGGTTAGGTTTAGGGTTATGGTTTGGGTTAGGGTTAGGGTTAGGGTTATCTTTAGGGTTAGGTTTAGGGTTACGGTTAGGGTTAGGGTTAGGTTTAGGGTTAGGGTTAGGGTTAGGTTTAGGGTTAGGGTTAGGATTAGGGTAAGGGTTAGGGTTACGGTTAGGGTAAATATAAGGGTTAGGGTTAAGGTTAGGGTTAGGTTTGGGTTAGGGTTAGGGTTAATGTTAGGGTCAGGGTGAATGTAAGTGTAAGGGTTAGGGTTAGGTTTAGGGTTAGGGTTAGGGTAAGGGTAAGGGTTAGGTTTAGGTTTAGGGTTAGGGTAAAGGAAAGGCTTAGGGATAGGGTTAAGGTTTGGGATAGGGTTAATATTAGGTTTAGGGATAGGGTCAGGGTTAGGGTAAGGGTAAGGGTTGGGTTTAGGTTCGGTTAGGGTTAGGGTAAGGGTTAGGGTTAGGTTTAGGGTTATGGTTAGGGTAAGGATAAGGGTTAGCGTTAGGGTTAGGGTTAGGTTTTGGTTTGGGGTTAAGGTTAGGTTTAGGGTGAGGGTAAGTGTAAGGGTTAGGGTTATGGTTAGGTTAAGGGTTAGGGTTAGGGTTAGTGTTAGGGTTAGGGTTAGGTTTGGGGTTATTGTAACGGTTAGGGTTAGGGTAAGTGTATGTGTTAGAGTTAGGGTTAGGTTTAGAGTTAGGTTTGGGTTAGCGTTTGGGTAAGGGTAAGGGTAAGGGTTAGGTTTAGGATTAAGGTAAGTGTTAGGGTTACATTTAGCGTTAGGGTTAGGGTTAGGTTTAGGGTGAGGGTAAGGTTTAGGGTTAGGATTAAGGTTAGGGTTAGGGTAAGGTTAAGGGTTAGGTTTAGGGTTAGGGTTAGGGTTAGGTTTAGGGTTAGGATTAAGGTTAGGGTTAGGGTAAGGGTAAGTGTTAGGGTTAGGGTTAGGGTAAGGGTTAGGGTTAGGGATTGATGTAGGGTAGGGTTAGTGGAAGGGTAAGTGTTAGGGTTATTGTCAGGGTTAGGATAAGGGTAAGGGTTAGGGTTAGGGTTAGGGGTTACGGTTAGGGTTAGGGTTAGGTTTAGGGTGAGGATTAAGGTCAGGGTAAGGGTTAGGGTTAGGGTTAGGGTTAGTGTTAGGTTTAGGGTTAGGGTTAGGGTAAGGGGAAGGGTTAGGATTAGTTTTAGGGTTAAGGGTTAGGGTTAGGTTTAGTTTTAAGGTTAGGTTTAGGGTTACGTTTAGGGTTAGGTTTAGGGTTAGGTTAAGGTTTTGTGTAAGGGTTAAGGTTAGGGTTAGAGTAGCGTTATGGTTAGGGTTAGGGTTAGGGTAAGTGTTGGGGTTAGTGTTAGGGTTAGGGTTAGGGTTAGGATAAGGGTTAGGGTTAGGGATAGGGTTAGGGTAAGGGTAAGGGTTAGGTTTAGGGTTACGGTTAGGGTTAGGTTTAAGGTTAGTGTTAGGGTAAGGTTAAAGGTTCAGGTTAGGGTTAGGGTTAAGGTTAAGGGTATGGTTAAGGTTAGGGTTAGTGTTAGGGTAAGGGTTAGGGTTAGGGTTAGGGTTAGGGTTAAATTTATGTTTAAGGTTAGGGTTAGGGTAAGGGTTATGTTTAGGGTTAGGGTAAGGGTTAGTGTTAGAGTTAGGGTTAGGGTGAAGTTTAGGGGTAGGGTTAGGTTAGGGTTAGGGTTAAGGTTAGGATAAGGATTAGGGTTAGGGTTAGGGTAAGTGTTAGGGTTAGGGTTAGGGTTACGTTTAGGGTTAGGGTTTAGGGTTATGGTTAGGTTTAGGTTTAGGATTAGGATAAGGATAAATGTTAGGGTTAAGGATAGGGTTAGGGTTCAGTTTAGGTTTAGGGTTAGGGTTAGGGTAAGTGTAAGTGTTAGCGTTGGGTTAGGGTTAGTGTTAAGGTTAGGGATAGGGTTAGGTGAAGCCTAAGGGATAGGGGTAGGGTTAAGGTTAGGGTTAGGGTAATGGTTAGGTTTAGGGTTAGGGTTAGGGTAAGGGTAAGGGTTAGGTTTAGGGTTGGGGTTAGGTTTAGTGTAAGGGTTAGGGTTATGGTTAGGGTAAAGATAAGGGTTAGGGTTAAGGTTAGGGTTAAGTTTAGGGTTAGGGTTAGGGTTAATGTTAGGGTCAGGGTGATGGTAAGTGTAAGGGTTAGGGTTAGGGTTAGGTTTAGGGTTAGGGTTAGGGTAATGGTAAGGGTTAGGGTTAGGGTTAGCGTAAGGATAAGGGTTAGCGTTAGGGTTAGGGTTAGGTTTAGGGTAGGGGTTAAGGTTAGGTTTAGGGTTAGGGTAAGTATAAGGGTTAGGGTTAGGGTTAGGTTAAGGGTTAGGGTTAGGAAAGTGTTAGGGTTAGGGTTAGGTTTAGGGTTACTCTAAGGGTTAGCGTTAGTGTTAGGGTAAGTGTATGTGTTAGGGTTAGGGTTAGTTTTAGGGTACGGTAAAGTTTAGGGTTAGGATTAAGGTTAGGGTTAGGGTAAGGGTAAGGGTTAGGTTTAGGGTTAGGGTTAGGGTTAGGGTTAGTGTTAGGTTTAGGGTTAACGTAAGGGTGAGTGTTAGGGTTAGGGTTAGGGTAAGGGTTAGGGTTAGGGTTAGGGTTATGGTAAGGCTTAGGGGAAGGCTAAGTGTTAGGGTTAGGGTTAGGGTTAGGATAAGGGTAAGGGTTACAGTTAGGGTTAGGGGTTAGGGTTAGGGTTAGTTTCAGGGTGAGGATTAGGTTAAGGGTAAGGGTTAGGGTTAGGGTTAGGGTTAGTGTTAGGTTTAGGGTTAGGGTTAGGGTAAGGGGAAGGGTTAGGATTAGTTTTAGGGATAAGGGTTAGGGTTAGGGTTAGGTTTAGGTTTACGGTTAGGTTTAGGGTTACGTTTAGGGTTAGGGATAGGGTTAGGTTAAGGGTTTGTGTAAGGGTTAAGGTTAGGGTTAGGGTTAGGTAAGGGTTAGGATTACGGTTAGGTTTAGGGTAGCGTTAGGGTTAGGGTCAGGGGTAGGGTAAGTGTTAGGGTTAGTGTTAGGGTTAGGGTTAGGGTTTGGATAAGGGTTAGGGTTTGGGATAGGGTTAGGGTAAGGGTAAGGGTTAGGGTTAGGGTTAGGTTTAGTGTTAGGGTTAGGGTTATGGTAAGGGTAAGCTTTAGTATTAAGTTTAGGGTTAGGTTTAGGTTTAGGGTTAGGGTTAGGGTTTGGATAAGGGTAAGGGTTAGGGTTAGGATTAGGGTTAGGGTTAGGGTAAGGGTTAGGTTTAGGTTTAAGGTTAGTGTTAGGGTAAGGGTAAATGTTGGGGCTAGGGATAGGGTTAGGGTTAAGGTTATGGTTAAGGTTAGGGTTAGGGTTAGGGTAAGGATTACGGTTAGTGTTAGGGTAAGGTTTAGGGTTAGGTTTAGTGTTAGGGTTAGAGTTAGGTTTAGGTTTAGGGTAAGGGTTAGGGTTAGGGTTAGGGTTAGGGTGAGGGTTAGGGTAAAGGTTATGGTTAGGGTTAGGGTTAGGGTAAGAGTTAGGTTTAGGGTTAGGCTTAGGGTAAGGGTTAGGGTTAGGGTTAGGGTTAAGGTTAGGGTTAGGGTTAGGGTTAGGGTTAGGGTTATGGTTACGTTTAGGGTTAGGGGTTAGGTCTAGGGTTAGGTTTAGGATTAGTGTTAGGGAAAGGAAAACACTTAGGGTTAGGGATAGCGTTAGGTTTTGGGTAAGATTTAGGGTTAGGGTTAAGTTAAGGGTAAGAGTTAAGGTTGGGTTAGGGTTAGGGTTAAGGTTAGGTTTAGGGTTAGGTTAAGGGTTAGCGTTATGGTTAGGTTTAGGGTTAGGGTTTGGGTTAGGGTTAGGGTTAGGGTTAGGGTTCAGTTAGGGTTAGGTTTAGGGTTAGGTTTAGGGTTAGGGTTACGGTTAGGTTTAGGGTTAGGGTTAGGGTTAGGTTTAGGGTTAGGTTTAGGGTCATGGTTAGGGTTAGGGTTGGGTTAGGGTAAGGGTATGTGTTAGGGTTAGGGTTAGGTTTAGTTTTAGGATAAGGGTTAGGGTTAGGTTTAGGGTTAGGGTAGCGTTATGGTTAGTGTTAGTGTTAGGGTTAGGGTTAGGGTAAGGGTTAGGTTTAGGGTTAGGGTAAGGGTTAGGGTAAGGGTAAGGTTTAGTTTTAAGTTAAGGGTTAGAGTTAGGTTTAGGGTTAGGGTTAGAGTAAGGTTAAGGGTTAGGGTTAGGTTTAGGGTTAGGGTTAGGGTAAGGGATAGGGTTAGGATTAGGGTTAGGGTTATGGTTAGGTTTAGGGTTAGTGTTAGGTTAAGGGTAAAGGTTCGGGTTAGGGTTAGGGTTAAGGTTATGGTTAACGTTAGGGTTAATGTTACGGTAAGGGTTAGGGTTAAGTTTAGGGTTAGGGTTAGGTTAGGGTTAGGGTTAGGGTTAGGGTTAGGGTAAGGATTAGGGTTAGGGTTAGGATTAGGTTTAGGGTAAGGGTTAGGGTTAGGGTTACGGTTAGGGTTAGGGGTTAGTGTTAGGGTTAGGTTTAGGGTTAGGATTAGGGTACGATAAATGTTAGGGTTAGCGATAGGGTTATTGTTCAGGTTAGGTAAGGGTTAGGGTTAGGGTAAGTGTAAGGGTTAGGGTTAGGGTTAAGTTTAGGGTCAGAGTAATGGTTAGGGTTAGGGTTAGGGTTAGGTTTAGGGTAAGGTTAAGGGATAGGGTTAGGATTAAGGTTAGGGTTAGGGTAATGGTTAGGGTTAGGGGTAGGGTTAGGGTTAGGGTTAGGGTTATGGTTAGGGTAAGGGTAAGGGTTAGGTTTAGGGTTAGGTTTAGGTTTAGGTTTAGGGTTAGGGTTATGGTTAGGGTAATGATAAGGGTTAGGGTTAAGGTGAGGATTAGGTTTAGGGTTAGGGTTTGGGTTAATGTTAGGGTTAGGGAGATGGTAAGTGTAAGGGTTAGGGTTACGGTTAGGGTTCGGGTTTAGGGTTAGAGTTTGGTTTAGGGTTAGGATTAGGGTAAGGATAAATGTTAGGGTTAGGGATAGGGTTAGGGTTAGGGTTAGGTTTAGGGTTAGGGTTAGGGTTAATGTTAGTTTTAGGGTGATGGTAAGTGTAAGGGTTAGGGTTAGGGTTAGGTTTAGGGTTAGGGTTAGGTTAAGGGTAAGGGTTAGTGTTAGGGTTAGGGTTACGGTTAGGGTAAGGGTAAGGGTTAGGGTTAATGTTAGGGTTAGGGTTCGGATTAGTTATACGGATAGGGTTAGGGTTAGGGTAAGGCTTAGGTTTAGGGTTAGGGTTAGAGTTAGGAGTAGTTATACGGATAGGGTTAGGGTAAGGGTAAGCGTTAGGGTTAGGATTAGGGATGGGTTAGGGTTAGGGTAAGGGTTAGGGTTAGGTTTAGGGTTAGGGTGAGGGTAAGGGTAAGGGTTAGCGTTAGGGTTAGGGTTAGGTTTAGGGTTGAGGTTAGGTTTAGGATTAGGGTAAGTGTAAGGGTTAGGGTTAGGGTTAGGGTAAGGGTTAAAGTTAGGGATAGGGTTAGGGTTAGGGTTAGGGTAAGGGTAAGGGTTAGGGTTAGGTTTAGGGTTAGGGTTAGTGTTAGTTTTAGGGTTAGGGTTAGGGTTAGGGTAAGGGAAAGGGTTAGGATTAGGGTTAGGTTTAAGGTTAGGGTTAGGTTTAGGGTTAGGTTTAGGGTAAGGGTATGTGTTAGTGTTAGGGTAAGGGTTAGCGTTTGGGTAAGAATAAGGGTTAGCTTTAGGGTTAGGGTTAAGGTAAGGGTAAGGGTAAGTGTTAGGGTTAGGGTTAGGTTTAGGGTAAGGTTTAGCGTCAGGTTTAGGGTAAGGGTATGGTTTAGGGTTAGGATTAGGGTTTGGGTTAGGGTAAGGGTAAGGGTTAGGTTTACGGTTAGGGTTACGTTTAGGGTTAGAGTAAGGGTAAGGTTTAGGGTTAGAGTTAGGGTAAGGGTTAGGGGTAGGGTTAGGGTAGGGTTTAGGGTAAGGGTAAGTGTTTGGGTTAGGGTTAGTGTTAGGATAAGGTCAGGGGTAGGGGTAGGGTTAGGGTTATGGTTAGGTGTTAGGGTTAGGGTTAGGTTTAGTTTTAGGGTTAGGGTTAGGGTAAGGGTAAGGGTTAGGGTTAGGTTTAGGGTTAGTGTTAGTGTAAGGTTTAGGGTTAGGGTTAGGGTAAAGGCAAGGGTTAGGGTTAGGTTTAGTGTTAATATTAGGGTTAGGGTTAGGGTTAGCGTTAGGATAAGGGTAAATGTTATGGTTAGGGTTAGGGTTAGGTTTAAGGTTATTGTTAGGGTTAGAGTTAGGTTTAGGATAAGGGTTAGCTTTAGGGTTATGGTAAGGTTTAGGGTTAGGGTTAGTGTTAGAGTTAGAATTAGGTTTAGGGTTAGGGAAAGGGTAAGGTTTGGGTTAAGTTTAGGGTTAGGGTTAGTTTAAGGGTTAAGTTTAGGGGTTAGTGTTAGGGTTAGGGTTAGGGTAAGGGTTAGGGTTAGGTTTAGGTTTAGGGTAAGGGTAAGGGTTAGGGTTAGAGTTAGGGTTAGGTTTAGAGTTAGGGTTAGGGTTAGGGTTAGGGTAAGGTTAAGTGTTAGGGTTAAAGTTAGGGTTAGGACTAGGTTTAAGGTTATGGTTAGGGTTATGGTAAGGATAACGGTTAGGGTTAGGATTAGGGTTAGGCTTACCGTAAATGTTAGGGTTAGGTTTATGGTTAGGTTTAGGGTTAGGTTTAGTGTTAGTGTTAGGGTTAGGGTAAAGGTTCGGGTTAGGCTTAGGGTTAGGGTTAGGTTAGGGTTAGGGTTAGGGTTAGGTTTAGGGTTAGGATTAGGGTACGGATAAATGTTAGGGTTATGGTTAAGTTTATGGTTAAGGTCAGGGTTAGGGTTAGGGTTAGGTTTAGGGTTAGGGTAAAGATAAGCTTTAGGGTTAAGGTTAGGGTTAGGTTTAGGGTTAAGGTAAGGGTTAATGTTATGGTTAGGGTGAAGGTAAGTGTAAGGGTTAGGGTTAGGTTTAGGGTTAGGTTTAGGTTAAGGGTTAGGGTTAGGTTTAGGGTTAGCGTAAGGGTAAGGGTTAGGGTTAAGGTTAGGGTTAGGGTTAGGGTTAGTTATAGGGATAGGGTTAGGATAAGGGTAAGTGTTAGGGTTAGGATTAGTTTTACGGTTAGGGTTAGGGTAAGGGTTAGGGTTAGGTTTAGGGTTAGGGTGAGGGTAAGGGTAAGGGTTAGCGTTAGTGTTAGGGTTAGGATTATGGTTGGGGTTAAGGTTAGGTTTAGGTTAGGGTAAGTGTAAGGGTTAGGGTTAGGGTTAGGGTTAGGGTAAGGGTTAGGGTTAGGGTTAGGGTTAGGGTTAGGGTAAGGTTTAGTGTTAGGGTCAGGGTAAGGGTTAGGGTTAGGGTTAGGTTTAGGGGTTACGGTTAGGGTTAGGGTTAGGGTTAGGGTTAGGTTTAGGGTAAGGGTTAGGGTTAGGTTTAGGGTTAGGGTTAAGTTTTAGGGTTAGGATTAGGTTTAGGGTAAGGGTAAGGGTTAAGGTTAGGGTTAGGGTTGTGGTTAGGGTAAGGGTAAGTGTTAGGGTTAGGGTTAGGGTTAAGGGTTAGGGTTAGGGTTAGTGTTAGGGTTAGGTTTAGGGTTAGGTTTAGAGTAATGGTAAGGGTTAGAGTAAGGGTTAGGGATAGGGTTACGGTTAGTGTTAGGTTTAGGGTTAGGGTTTTGGTAAGGGCAAGGGTTAGGATAGGGTTAGGGTTAAGTTTAGGTTTAGGTTCAGGGTTACGGTAAGGGTTAGGGTTAGGGTTAGAGTAAGGGTATGTGTTAGGGTTAGGGTTAGGTTTAGGGTTATGGTTAGCGTTTGGGTAAGGGTAAGGGTTAGGGTTAGGATTAGGATTAAGTTAAGGGTTAGGGTTAGGGTTAGGTTTAGGGTAAGGGTTAGGGTTAGGTTTAGGGTAAGTGTAAGGTTTAGGGTTAGGATTAGGGTTACGTTTAGGGTAAGGGTAAGGGTTATGGTTAGGGTTAGGGTTAGGGTAGGGGTTAGGGTAAGGGTAAGTGTTAGGTTTAGGTTTAGGGTTAGAATAAGGGTAAGGGTTAGGGTTAGGGTTAGGGTTAGGGTTAGGGGTTAGGGTTAGGATTAGTGTTAGGGTTAGGGTTAGGTTTAGGTTTAGGTTTAGGGTTAGGGTTAGGGTTAGTGTTAGGTTTAGGGTTAGGGTTAGGGTAAGGGCAAGGGTTATGATTAGGGTTAGGGTTAAGATTAGGGTTAGTTTTAGGGTTAGGGTTAGGGTAAGGGTATGTGTAGGGTTAGGGTTAGAGTTAGGTTAAGGGTTAGCGTTTGGGTAAGAGTAAGGGTTAGCTTTAGGGTTAGGGTTAAGTTAAGGGTAATGGTTAGAGTTAGGTTTAGGGTAAGGTTATGTGTTAGGGTTAGGGTTAGGGTTAGGGTAAGGGTTAGCGTTTGGGTAAGGGTATGGGTTAGCTTTAGGGTTACGGTTAAGGTAAGGGTAAGCGTTAGGGTTAGTTTTAGGGTTAGGGTTAGGTTTAGGTTAAGGGTTAGGTTCAGGTTTAGGATAAGGGTATGGTTTAGGGTTAGGATTAGGGTTTGGGTTAGGGTAAGGGTAAGGGTTAGGGTTAGGGTTAAGTTAGGGTTAGGGTTAGGGTAAAGGAAATGGTTAGGGTCAGTGTTAGGGTTAGGGTTAGTGTAAGGTTTAGGGTTAGGGTTAGGGTAAGGGCAAGGGTTAGGGTTAGGTTTAGGGTTAGATTAGGCTTAGGGTTAGGGTTAGCGTTAGGATAAGGGTAAATTTTAGGGTTAGGGTTAGGGTTAATGTTATTGTTAGGGTTATGGTTAGAGTTA
This sequence comes from Megascapheus bottae, assembly GCA_024803745.1. Classification (NCBI taxonomy): domain Eukaryota; kingdom Metazoa; phylum Chordata; class Mammalia; order Rodentia; family Geomyidae; genus Megascapheus; species Megascapheus bottae. The sequence continues at coordinate 13,051 of JANJXV010001247.1, read as the reverse complement.
GGGTAAGGGTTAGGGTTAGGGTTAGTGTTAGAGTTAGAGTTAGGTTTAGGGTTAGGGAAAGGGTAAGGTTTGGGTTAAGTTTAGGGTTAGGGTTAGGTTAAGGGTTAAGGTTAGGTGTTAGTGTTAGGGGTAGGGTTAGAGTTAGGGTAAGGGTTAGGGTTAGGGTTAGGTTTAGGGTAAGGGTAAGGGTTAGGGTTAGAGTTAGGGTTAGGTTTAGAGTTAGGGTTACGGTTAGGGTTAGGGTCAGGGTAAGTGTTAGGGTTAAAGTTAGGGTTAGGATTAGGTTTAGGGTTAGGGTTAGGGTAAGGATAAGGGTTAGGGTTAGGATTAGTGTTAGGATTAGGGTAAAGGTTAGGGTTAGGTTTAGGGTTAGGTTTAGGGTTAGGTTTAGGGTTAGAGTTAGGGTAAGGGTAAAGGTTCGGGTTAGGGTTAGGGTTAGGTTTAGGTTAGGGTTAGGGTTAGGGTTAGGGTTAGGTTTATGGTTAGGATTAGGGTAAGGATAAATGTTAGGGTTAGGGTTAAGATTATGGTTAAGGTTAGGGTTTGGGTTAGGTTTAGGGTAAGGTTTAGGGTAAGGGTAAGGTTAGGGTTAGGGTTAGTGTTAGGGTTAGAGTTAGAGTTAGGGTTAGGGTAAGGATAACGGTTAGGGTGAAGTTTAGGGTTAGGGTTAGGTTAGGGTTAGCGTTAGGGTTAGTGTAAGGTTAGGGTTAGGGTTAGGGTTAGGGTAAGGGTTAGGGTTAAAGTTTGGGTTACGGTTAGGGTTAGGGTTTAGGGTTAGATTTAGGTTTAGGTTTAGGATTAGGGTAAGGATAAATGTTAGGGTTAGGGATAGGGTTAGGGTTCAGTTTAGGTTTAGGGTTAGGGTTAGTGTAAGGGTAAGAGTTAGCGTTGTGTTAGGGTTAGTGTTAAGGTTACGGTTAGGGTTAGGGTAAGGGTAAGGGATAAGGTTTAGGGTTAAGGTTAGGGTTAGGGTAATGTTTAGGGTTAGGGTTAGGGTTAGGGTAAGGGTAAGGTTAGGGTTAAGGTTTGGGTTAGGGTTAGTTTTAGGGTTAGGGTTAGGGTTAAGGTAAGCGTTAGGGTTAGGGTTAGGTTTAGGATTAGGGTTAGCGTTACAGTTAGGTTAGGGTAGGGTTTAGGGTTAGGGTTAGGGTTAAAGTTAGGTTTATGGTTAGGGTTACGGTTAGGGTTAGGTTTAGGGTTAAGGTTAGGGTTAGGGTTAGGGTTAGTGTTAGGGTTAGAGTAAGGGTTAGGGTTAGGGTTAGGGTTATGGTTAGGGTAAGGATAAGAGTTAGGGTTAGCGATAGGGTTAGAGTTCGGGATAGGTTTAGGGTTAGGCTTAGGGTAAGGCTAAGATTTAGGGTTGGGTTAAGGTTAGTGTTAGGTTTAGGGTTAGGGTTAGGGTAAGGGCAAGGGATATGATTAGGGTTAGGGTTAAGGTTAGGGTTAGTTTTAGGGTTAGGGTTAGGGAAAGGGTATGTGTTAGGGTTAGGGTTAGAGTTAGGGTAAGGGTTAGCGTTTGGGTAAGGGTAAGGTTTAGCTTTAGGGTTAGGGTTAAGTTAAGGGTAAGGGTTAAGGTTAGGGGTAGGGTTAGGTTAGGTTTAGGGTAATGGTTAGGCTCAGGTTTAGGGTAAGGATATGGTTTAGGGTTAGGATTAGGGTTTGGGTTAGGGTAAGTGTAAGGGTTAGGGTTAGGGTTAGGTTTAGGTTTAGGGTAAGGGTAAGGGTTATGGTTAGAGTTAGGGTAAGGGATAGGTTTAGGGTTAGGGTTAGGGTAGGGGTTAGGGTAAGGGTAAGTGTTTGGGTTAGGGTTAGGTTTAGGACAAGGTAAGGGGTAGGGGTAGGGTTAGGGTTAGGTTTAGGGGTTAGGGTTAGGGTTAGGTTTAGGGTTAGGGTTAGGGTAAGGATAAGGGATAGGGTTAGTGTTAGGGTTAGGGTTAGTGTAAGGTTTAGGGTTAGGGTTAGGGGAAGGGGAAGGGTTAGGGTTAGGTTTAGGGTTAAGTTTAGGGTTAGGGTTAGGGTTAGGGTTAGGATAAGGGTAAATGTTAGGGTTAGGGTAAGGCTTAAGGTTATTGTTAGGGTTATGGTTATGGTTAGGGTAAGGGTTAGGGTTAGGTTTAGGGTTAGGGTTAGGGTAAGGGTAAGGGTTAGGGTTAGGGTTAGGGTTAGGGTTACGGTTAGTGTTAGGTTTAGAGTTAGGGTTAGGGTAAGGGCAAGGGTTAGGATTAGGGTAAGGATAAATGTTAGGGTTAGGTTCAGGGTTACGGTAAGGGTTAGGTTTAGGGTTAGAGTAAGGGTCCGTTTTAGGGTTAGGGTTAGGGTTAGGGTTAGCGTTTGGGTAAGGGTAAAGGTTAGGGTTAGGGTTAGGATTAAGGTAAGTTTAGGGTTAGGGTTAGGGTTAGGGTTAGGTTTAGGTTTAGGGTAAGGGTAAGGGTTATGGTTAGAGTTAGGGTAAGGGATAGGGTTAGGGTTAGGGTTAGGGTAGGGGTTAGGGTAAGGGTAAGTGTTTGGGTTAGGGTTAGGTTTAGGAAAAGGTAAGGGGTAGGGGTAGGGTTAGGGTTAGGTTTAGGGGTTAGGGTTAGGTTTAGGGTTAGGTTTAGGGTTAGGGTTAGGGTAAGGATAAGGGATAGGGTTAGTGTTAGGGTTAGGGTTAGTGTAAGGTTTAGGGTTAGGGTTAGGGGAAGGGGAAGGGTTAAGGTTAGGTTTAGGGTTAAGTTTAGGGTTAGGGTTAGGGCTAGGGTTAGGATAAGGGTAAATGTTAGGGTTAGGGTAAGGCTTAAGGTTATTGTTAGGGTTATGGTTATGGTTAGGGTAAGGGTTAGGGTTAGGTTTAGGGTTAGGGTTAGGGTAAGGGTAAGGGTTAGGGTTAGGGTTAGGGTTACGGTTAGTGTTAGGTTTAGAGTTAGGGTTAGGGTAAGGGCAAGGGTTAGGATTAGGGTAAGGATAAATGTTAGGGTTAGGTTCAGGGTTATGGTAAGGGTTAGGTTTAGGGTTAGAGGAAGGGTCCGTTTAGGGTTAGGTTTAGGGTTAGGGTTAGCGTTTGGGTAAGGGTAAAGGTTAGGGTTAGGGTTAGGATTAAGGTAAGTTTAGGGTTAGGGTTAGGGTTAGGGTTAGGTTTAGGGTAAGGGTTTGGGTTAGGTTTAGGGTAAGGGTAAGGTTTAGGGTTAGGATTAGGGTTATGGTTAGGGTAAGGGTAAGGGTTATGGTTATGGTTAGGGTTAGGGTAGGGGTTAGGATAAGGGTAAGTGTCAGGTTTAGGGTTAGGGTTAGGATAAGGGTAAGGGTTAGGGTTAGGGTTAGGGGTTAGGGTTAGTGTTAGGGTTAGAGTTAGGTTTATGGTTAGGTTTAGGGTAAGGGTATGTGTTAGGGTTAGGGTTAGGGTTAGGGTAAGGGTTAGCGTTTGGGTAAGGCTAAGGGTTAACTTTAGGGTTACGGTTAAGGTAAGGGTAAGCGTTAGGGTTAGGGTTAGGGTAAGGGTTAGGTTTAGGGTAAGGGTTAGGGTCAGGTTTAGGGTAAGGGTATGGTTTAGGGTTAGGATTAGGGTTTGGGTTAGGGTAAGGGTAAGGGTTAGGGTTAGGGTAAGGGTTAGGGTATGGTTTAGGGTAAGGGTAAGTGTTTGGGTTAGGGTTACGGTTAGGAAAAGGTAAGGGGTAGGGGTGGGGTTAGGGTTAGGGTTAGGGGTTAGGGTTAGGGTTAAGTTAGGGTTAGGGTTAGGGTAAGGGAAATGTTTAGGGTTAGTTTTAGGGTTAGGGTTAGTGTAAGGTTTAGGGTTAGGGTTAGGGTAAGGGCAAGGGTTAGGGTTAGGTTTAGGGTTAGATTAGGCTTAGGGTTAGGGTTAGCGTTAGGATAAGGGTAAATTTTAGGGTTAGAGTTAGGGTTAGGGTTAAGGTTATTGTTAGGGTTATGGTTAGGGTTAGGGTAAGGGTTAGGGTTAGGGTTACGGTAAGGTTTAGCGTTAGGGTTAGTGTTAGAGTTAGAGTTAGGTTTAGGGTTAGGGAAAGGGTAAGGTTTGGGTTAAGTTTAGGGTTAGGGTTAGGTTAAGGGTTATTGTTAGGTGTTAGTGTTAGGGGTAGGGTTAGAGTTAGGGTAAGGGTTAGGGTTAGGGTTAGGTTTAGGGTAAGGGTAAGGGTTAGGGTTAGAGTTAGGGTTAGGTTTAGAGTTCGGGTTAGGGTTAGGGTTAGTGTAAGGATAAGGGTTAGGGTTAGGATTAGGGTAAAGGTAAGGGTTAGGTTAAGGGTTAGGTTTAGGGTTAGAGTTAGGGTAAGGGTAAAGGTTCGGGTTAGGGTTAGGGTTAGGGTTAGGTTAGGGTTAGGGTTAGGGTTAGGTTTAGGGTTAGGATTAGGGTAAGGATAAATGTTAGGGTTAGGGTTAAGGTTATGGTTAAGGTTAGGGTTTGGGTTAGGGTTAGGGTTAGGTTTACGGTAAGGGTAAGGTTTAGGGTTAGGGTTAGTGTTAGGGTTAGAGTTAGAGTTAGGGTTAGGGTAAGGATAACGGTTAGGGTGATGTTTTGGGTTAGGGTTAGGTTAGGGTTAGGGTTAGGGTTAGTGTAAGGTTAGGGTTAGGGTTAGAGTTAGGTTTAGGGTTAGGATTAGGGTAAGGGTAAATGTTAGGGTTAGGGATAGGGTTAGGGTTCAGTTTAGGTTTAGGGTTAGGGTTAGTGTAAGGGTAAGGGTTAGCGTTGTGTTAGGGTTAGTGTTAAGGTTAGGGTTAAGGTTAGGGTAAGGGTAAGGGATAGGGTTAGGGTTAAGGTTAGGGTTAGGGTAATGGTTCGGGTTAGGGTTAGGGTTAGGGTAAGGGTAAGGTTAGGGTTAAGGTTAGGGTTAGGGTAAGGGTAAAGGTTAGGGTTAGGTTTAGGGTTCGGTTTAGGGTTAGGGTTAGATTTACGGTTAGGGTTAGTGTTATGGTTAGGGTAAAGATAAGGCTTAGGGTTAAGGTTAGGGTTAGATTTAGGGTTAGGATTAGCGTTAATGTTAGGGTTAGGGTGATGGTAAGTGTAAGGGTTAGGGTTAGGTTTAGGGTTTGGTTTAGCATAAGGGTAAGGGTAAGGGTTAGGCTTAGGGATAGATTTAAGGTTAGGATTAGTGTTAGGGTTAGGGTTAGGTGTAGGGATAGGGTTAGGGTTAGGTGTAGGGATAGGGTTAGGGATAGGGTTAGGGTTAGGTTTAGGGTTACAGTTAGGGTTAGGTTTAGGGTTAGGGTCAGGGTAAGGGTAAGGGTTAGCCTTAGGGTTAGGGTTAGGGTTTGGGTTAAGGTTAGGTTTAGGGTTAGGGTAAGGGTAAGGGTAAGGGTTAGGTTTAGGTTTACGGTAAAGGTTAGGGTTAGGGTTAGGGTAAGGGTATGTGTTAGGGTTAGGGTTTGGGTTAATGTTAGGGTTAGGATTAAGGTAAGTGTTAGGGTTAGGGTAGGATTAGGGTTAGGTTTAGGGTAATGGTTAGGGTTAGTTTTGGGGTAAGGGTAAGGTTTAGGGTTAGGATTAGGGTAAGGGTAAGGGTTAGGTTTAGGGTTAGGGTTAGGGTTAGGTTTAGGGTTACGGTTAGGGTTAGGTTTAGGGTTAGGGTCAGGGTTAGGGTTAGGGAAAGGATAAGGGTTAGGGTTAAGGTTAGGGTTAGGGTTAGGTTTAGGTTTAGGATTAGGGTTAGATTTAGGGTAAGGGCAAGGTTTAGGGTTAGGATTAGGGTGGTTAGGGTAAGGGTAAGGGTTATGGTTAGGGTTAGGGTTAGGGTAGTGGTTAGGGTAAGTGTAAGTGTTAGGTTTAGGGTTAGGGTTAGGATAAGGGTAAGGGTTAGGTTTAGGGTTAGGGTTAGAGGTTAGGGTTAGGGATAGTGTTAGGTTTAGGGTTAGGTTTAGGGTAAGGGTAAGGGTTAGGGTTAGGTTTAGGGTTAGGGTTAATGTTAGGTTTAGGGTTAGGGTTAGGGTAAGGGCAAGGGTTAGGGTTAGGTTTAGGGTTAGTGTTAGCGTTAGGTTTAGGGTTAGGTTTAGGGTAAGGGTATGTGTTAGGGTTAGGGTTAGGGTTTGGGTAAGGGTTAGCTTTAGGGTTACAGTTAAGGTAAGGGTAAGCGTTAGGGTTAGGGTTAGGGTTAGGGTTAGGTTTAGGGTTAGGGTCAGGGTTAGGGTTAGGGAAAGGTTAAGGGTTAGGGTTAGGGTTAGTGTTAGGCTTAGGTTTTGGGTAAGGGCCAGGTTAGGATTAGTGTTAGGGTTAAGGTTAGGGTTAGGGTTAGGATTAGGTTTAGGTTTAGGGTTAGGGTTAGGGTAAGGGTAAAGGTTAGTGTTAGGGTTAGGGTTAGGGTTAAGGTTTTGTTTAGGGTTATGGTTAGGGTTAGGGTAAGGGTTAGGGTTAGGGTTACGGTAAGGTTTAAAGTTAGGGTTAGTGTTAGGGTTATGGTAAGGGTAATGGTTAGGGATAAGTTTAGGATTAGGGTTAGGTTAAGGGTTAAGTTTAGGGGTTAGGGTTAGGATTAGGGTTAGTGTAAGGGTTAGGTTTAGGCTTAGTGTAAGGGTTAGGGTTAGGTTTATGGTAAGTTTTAAGGTTAGGGTTCTGTTTAGGGTTAGGGTTAGGGTTAGGGTAATGGTTAGGGTTAGGGTTAGGGTAAGGGTAAGTGTTAGGGTTAGAGTTAGGTTTAGGATTAGGGTTTGGGTTAGGGTTAGGGTTAGGGTTATGGTTAGGTTTAGGGTTACGGTTAGGGTTAGGTTTAGGGTAACGGTTAGGGTTAGGGTTAGGGTAAGTGTAAGTGTTAGAGTTAAGGTTAGGGTTAGGTTTAGTGTTAGGTTTAGGGTTAGGGTTAGGATTAGGGTAAGGGCAAGGTTTAGGGTTAGGATTAGGGTTAGGGTTAGGGTAAGGGTTAGCGTTAGGGTTAGGGTTAGGGTTAGGGTTAGGGTAAAGGTAAAGGTTAGGTTTAGGGTTAGGATTAGGGTTAGGGTAAGATTTAGTGTTATGGTTAGGGTTAGGGGAAGGGTTAGGCTTAGTGTTAGGGTTACTTTTAGGGTTAGCGAATAGGGCTAGGGTTATTTTTAGAGTTAGGTTTAGGGAAAGGATAAGAGTTAGGGTTAGGGATAGTGTTAGGTTTCGGGTAAGGTTTAGGGTTAGGGTTAGGTTAAGTGGAAGAGTTATGGTTGGGTTAGGGTTAGGGTTAAGGTTAGGTTTAGGGTTATGGTTTGGGTTAGGGTTAGGGTTAGGGTTATCTTTAGGGTTAGGTTTAGGGTTACGGTTAGGGTTAGGGTTAGGTTTAGGGTTAGGGTTAGGGTTAGGTTTAGGGTTAGGGTTAGGATTAGGGTAAGGGTTAGGGTTACGGTTAGGGTAAATATAAGGGTTAGGGTTAAGGTTAGGGTTAGGTTTGGGTTAGGGTTAGGGTTAATGTTAGGGTCAGGGTGAATGTAAGTGTAAGGGTTAGGGTTAGGTTTAGGGTTAGGGTTAGGGTAAGGGTAAGGGTTAGGTTTAGGTTTAGGGTTAGGGTAAAGGAAAGGCTTAGGGATAGGGTTAAGGTTTGGGATAGGGTTAATATTAGGTTTAGGGATAGGGTCAGGGTTAGGGTAAGGGTAAGGGTTGGGTTTAGGTTCGGTTAGGGTTAGGGTAAGGGTTAGGGTTAGGTTTAGGGTTATGGTTAGGGTAAGGATAAGGGTTAGCGTTAGGGTTAGGGTTAGGTTTTGGTTTGGGGTTAAGGTTAGGTTTAGGGTGAGGGTAAGTGTAAGGGTTAGGGTTATGGTTAGGTTAAGGGTTAGGGTTAGGGTTAGTGTTAGGGTTAGGGTTAGGTTTGGGGTTATTGTAAGGGTTAGGGTTAGGGTAAGTGTACGTGTTAGAGTTAGGGTTAGGTTTAGAGTTAGGTTTGGGTTAGCGTTTGGGTAAGGGTAAGGGTAAGGGTTAGGTTTAGGATTAAGGTAAGTGTTAGGGTTACATTTAGCGTTAGGGTTAGGGTTAGGTTTAGGGTGCGGGTAAGGTTTAGGGTTAGGATTAAGGTTAGGGTTAGGGTAAGGTTAAGGGTTAGGTTTAGGGTTAGGGTTAGGGTTAGGTTTAGGGTTAGGATTAAGGTTAGGGTTAGGGTAAGGGTAAGTGTTAGGGTTAGGGTTAGGGTAAGGGTTAGGGTTAGGGATTGATGTAGGGTAGGGTTAGTGGAAGGGTAAGTGTTAGGGTTATTGTCAGGGTTAGGATAAGGGTAAGGGTTAGGGTTAGGGTTAGGGGTTACGGTTAGGGTTAGGGTTAGGTTTAGGGTGAGGATTAAGGTCAGGGTAAGGGTTAGGGTTAGGGTTAGGGTTAGTGTTAGGTTTAGGGTTAGGGTTAGGGTAAGGGGAAGGGTTAGGATTAGTTTTAGGGTTAAGGGTTAGGGTTAGGGTTAGGGTTAGGTTTAGTTTTAAGGTTAGGTTTAGGGTTACGTTTAGGGTTAGGTTTAGGGTTAGGTTAAGGTTTTGTGTAAGGGTTAAGGTTAGGGTTAGAGTAGCGTTATGGTTAGGGTTAGGGTTAGGGTAAGTGTTGGGGTTAGTGTTAGGGTTAGGGTTAGGGTTAGGATAAGGGTTAGGGTTAGGGATAGGGTTAGGGTAAGGGTAAGGGTTAGGTTTAGGGTTACGGTTAGGGTTAGGTTTAAGGTTAGTGTTAGGGTAAGGTTAAAGGTTCAGGTTAGGGTTAGGGTTAAGGTTAAGGGTATGGTTAAGGTTAGGGTTAGTGTTAGGGTAAGGGTTAGGGTTAGGGTTAGGGTTAGGGTTAAATTTATGTTTAAGGTTAGGGTTAGGGTAAGGGTTATGTTTAGGGTTAGGGTAAGGGTTAGTGTTAGAGTTAGGGTTAGGGTGAAGTTTAGGGGTAGGGTTAGGTTAGGGTTAGGGTTAAGGTTAGGATAAGGATTAGGGTTAGGGTTAGGGTAAGTGTTAGGGTTAGGGTTAGGGTTACGTTTAGGGTTAGGGTTTAGGGTTATGGTTAGGTTTAGGTTTAGGATTAGGATAAGGATAAATGTTAGGGTTAAGGATAGGGTTAGGGTTCAGTTTAGGTTTAGGGTTAGGGTTAGGGTAAGTGTAAGTGTTAGCGTTGGGTTAGGGTTAGTGTTAAGGTTAGGGATAGGGTTAGGTGAAGCCTAAGGGATAGGGGTAGGGTTAAGGTTAGGGTTAGGGTAATGGTTAGGTTTAGGGTTAGGGTTAGGGTAAGGGTAAGGGTTAGGTTTAGGGTTGGGGTTAGGTTTAGTGTAAGGGTTAGGGTTATGGTTAGGGTAAAGATAAGGGTTAGGGTTAAGGTTAGGGTTAAGTTTAGTGTTAGGGTTAGGGTTAATGTTAGGGTCAGGGTGATGGTAAGTGTAAGGGTTAGGGTTAGGGTTAGGTTTAGGGTTAGGGTTAGGGTAATGGTAAGGGTTAGGGTTAGGGTTAGCGTAAGGATAAGGGTTAGCGTTAGGGTTAGGGTTAGGTTTAGGGTAGGGGTTAAGGTTAGGTTTAGGGTTAGGGTAAGTATAAGGGTTAGGGTTAGGGTTAGGTTAAGGGTTAGGGTTAGGAAAGTGTTAGGGTTAGGGTTAGGTTTAGGGTTACTCTAAGGGTTAGCGTTAGTGTTAGGGTAAGTGTATGTGTTAGGGTTAGGGTTAGTTTTAGGGTACGGTAAAGTTTAGGGTTAGGATTAAGGTTAGGGTTAGGGTAAGGGTAAGGGTTAGGTTTAGGGTTAGGGTTAGGGTTAGGGTTAGTGTTAGGTTTAGGGTTAACGTAAGGGTGAGTGTTAGGGTTAGGGTTAGGGTAAGGGTTAGGGTTAGGGTTAGGGTTATGGTAAGGCTTAGGGGAAGGCTAAGTGTTAGGGTTAGGGTTAGGGTTAGGATAAGGGTAAGGGTTACAGTTAGGGTTAGGGGTTAGGGTTAGGGTTAGTTTCAGGGTGAGGATTAGGTTAAGGGTAAGGGTTAGGGTTAGGGTTAGGGTTAGTGTTAGGTTTAGGGTTAGGGTTAGGGTAAGGGGAAGGGTTAGGATTAGTTTTAGGGATAAGGGTTAGGGTTAGGGTTAGGTTTAGGTTTACGGTTAGGTTTAGGGTTACGTTTAGGGTTAGGGATAGGGTTAGGTTAAGGGTTTGTGTAAGGGTTAAGGTTAGGGTTAGGGTTAGGTAAGGGTTAGGATTACGGTTAGGTTTAGGGTAGCGTTAGGGTTAGGGTCAGGGGTAGGGTAAGTGTTAGGGTTAGTGTTAGGGTTAGGGTTAGGGTTTGGATAAGGGTTAGGGTTTGGGATAGGGTTAGGGTAAGGGTAAGGGTTAGGGTTAGGGTTAGGTTTAGTGTTAGGGTTAGGGTTATGGTAAGGGTAAGCTTTAGTATTAAGTTTAGGGTTAGGTTTAGGTTTAGGGTTAGGGTTAGGGTTTGGATAAGGGTAAGGGTTAGGGTTAGGATTAGGGTTAGGGTTAGGGTAAGGGTTAGGGTTAGGTTTAAGGTTAGTGTTAGGGTAAGGGTAAATGTTGGGGCTAGGGATAGGGTTAGGGTTAAGGTTATGGTTAAGGTTAGGGTTAGGGTTAGGGTAAGGATTACGGTTAGTGTTAGGGTAAGGTTTAGGGTTAGGTTTAGTGTTAGGGTTAGAGCTAGGTTTAGGTTTAGGGTAAGGGTTAGGGTTAGGGTTAGGGTTAGGGTGAGGGTTAGGGTAAAGGTTATGGTTAGGGTTAGGGTTAGGGTAAGAGTTAGGTTTAGGGTTAGGCTTAGGGTAAGGGTTAGGGTTAGGGTTAGGGTTAAGGTTAGGGTTAGGGTTAGGGTTAGGGTTAGGGTTATGGTTACGTTTAGGGTTAGGGGTTAGGTCTAGGGTTAGGTTTAGGATTAGTGTTAGGGAAAGGAAAACACTTAGGGTTAGGGATAGCGTTAGGTTTTGGGTAAGATTTAGGGTTAGGGTTAAGTTAAGGGTAAGAGTTAAGGTTGGGTTAGGGTTAGGGTTAAGGTTAGGTTTAGGGTTAGGTTAAGGGTTAGCGTTATGGTTAGGTTTAGGGTTAGGGTTTGGGTTAGGGTTAGGGTTAGGGTTAGGGTTCAGTTAGGGTTAGGTTTAGGGTTAGGTTTAGGGTTAGGGTTACGGTTAGGTTTAGGGTTAGGGTTAGGGTTAGGTTTAGGGTTAGGTTTAGGGTCATGGTTAGGGTTAGGGTTGGGTTAGGGTAAGGGTATGTGTTAGGGTTAGGGTTAGGTTTAGTTTTAGGATAAGGGTTAGGGTTAGGTTTAGGGTTAGGGTAGCGTTATGGTTAGTGTTAGTGTTAGGGTTAGGGTTAGGGTAAGGGTTAGGGTTAGGGTTAGGGTAAGGGTTAGGGTAAGGGTAAGGGTTAGTTTTAAGTTAAGGGTTAGAGTTAGGTTTAGGGTTAGGGTTAGAGTAAGGTTAAGGGTTAGGGTTAGGTTTAGGGTTAGGGTTAGGGTAAGGGATAGGGTTAGGATTAGGGTTAGGGTTATGGTTAGGTTTAGGGTTAGTGTTAGGTTAAGGGTAAAGGTTCGGGTTAGGGTTAGGGTTAAGGTTATGGTTAACGTTAGGGTTAATGTTACGGTAAGGGTTAGGGTTAAGTTTAGGGTTAGGGTTAGGTTAGGGTTAGGGTTAGGGTTAGGGTAAGGATTAGGGTTAGGGTTAGGATTAGGTTTAGGGTAAGGGTTAGGGTTAGGGTTACGGTTAGGGTTAGGGGTTAGTGTTAGGGTTAGGTTTAGGGTTAGGATTAGGGTACGATAAATGTTAGGGTTAGGGATAGGGTTAGGGTTCAGGTTAGGTAAGGGTTAGGGTTAGGGTAAGTGTAAGGGTTAGGGTTAGGGTTAAGTTTAGGGTCAGAGTAATGGTTAGGGTTAGGGTTAGGGTTAGGTTTAGGGTAAGGTTAAGGGATAGGGTTAGGATTAAGGTTAGGGTTAGGGTAATGGTTAGGGTTAGGGGTAGGGTTAGGGTTAGGGTTAGGGTTATGGTTAGGGTAAGGGTAAGGGTTAGGTTTAGGGTTAGGTTTAGGTTTAGGTTTAGGGTTAGGGTTATGGTTAGGGTAATGATAAGGGTTAGGATTAAGGTGAGGATTAGGTTTAGGGTTAGGGTTTGGGTTAATGTTAGGGTTAGGGAGATGGTAAGTGTAAGGGTTAGGGTTACGGTTAGGGTTCGGGTTTAGGGTTAGAGTTTGGTTTAGGGTTAGGATTAGGGTAAGGATAAATGTTAGGGTTAGGGATAGGGTTAGGGTTAGGGTTAGGTTTAGGGTTAGGGTTAGGGTTAATGTTAGTTTTAGGGTGATGGTAAGTGTAAGGGTTAGGGTTAGGGTTAGGTTTAGGGTTAGGGTTAGGTTAAGGGTAAGGGTTAGTGTTAGGGTTAGGGTTACGGTTAGGGTAAGGGTAAGGGTTAGGGTTAATGTTAGGGTTAGGGTTCGGATTAGTTATACGGATAGGGTTAGGGTTAGGGTAAGGCTTAGGTTTAGGGTTAGGGTTAGAGTTAGGAGTAGTTATACGGATAGGGTTAGGGTAAGGGTAAGCGTTAGGGTTAGGATTAGGGATGGGTTAGGGTTAGGGTAAGGGTTAGGGTTAGGTTTAGGGTTAGGGTGAGGGTAAGGGTAAGGGTTAGCGTTAGGGTTAGGGTTAGGTTTAGGGTTGAGGTTAGGTTTAGGATTAGGGTAAGTGTAAGGGTTAGGGTTAGGGTTAGGGTAAGGGTTAAAGTTAGGGATAGGGTTAGGGTTAGGGTTAGGGTAAGGGTAAGGGTTAGGGTTAGGTTTAGGGTTAGGGTTAGTGTTAGTTTTAGGGTTAGGGTTAGGGTTAGGGTAAGGGAAAGGGTTAGGATTAGGGTTAGGTTTAAGGTTAGGGTTAGGTTAGGGTTAGGTTTAGGGTAAGGGTATGTGTTAGTGTTAGGGTAAGGGTTAGCGTTTGGGTAAGAATAAGGGTTAGCTTTAGGGTTAGGGTTAAGGTAAGGGTAAGGGTAAGTGTTAGGGTTAGGGTTAGGTTTAGGGTAAGGTTTAGCGTCAGGTTTAGGGTAAGGGTATGGTTTAGGGTTAGGATTAGGGTTTGGGTTAGGGTAAGGGTAAGGGTTAGGTTTACGGTTAGGGTTACGTTTAGGTTAGAGTAAGGGTAAGGTTTAGGGTTAGAGTTAGGGTAAGGGTTAGGGGTAGGGTTAGGGTAGGGTTTAGGGTAAGGGTAAGTGTTTGGGT